>NAJQ01000403.1:0-10607 GCA_005059865.1 Friedmanniomyces simplex
TAAGCTGACGTGCGTCAATATCATCACCGGCGAGTTCTTCTTCCGCCAAGCAGGGCAACCGGATCAGCAGAAAATGGGCAACATCAAAGCCTTCGTCATCAACAGGACAATGCCAGGCTTACGTGGCCGAGGTATCAAGTTGAGGAACCGATGGATCCAGACCCTGCTAGATTACAAGCTAATAGACCCCCAAAACCCGGAATACTCTGTGAGTGGGGCCTTGAGTACCCTCTACAACGCCGCAGGTGCTCGTCGGCCTATCTTTAAGTCGATTGATAAGAAGCTCAAGACCAGACGGATCGTTTACATCGACAGTTTCCAGATCGACATGGCGTACCGTCGCGGCGGCACCGGGACCGTCGCTTTCGACGACTTCCACAAGGTCCTCAGGCAATTCACCGGCGTTTACAGCGTCCGTGGCGCCCTGAAGTTGCTTCAGCCGGATGTCCTGGATCCAGCCGAGCTGACTGCAACGCAAAGCCGGGGCCAATATCAGTGGCGTCTGATGTGTTTTTATAGTAGGCACGATTACGAGGTGTGTCATCGCAAGGATGCTAGCGCCGACCCTCCCGAGGGGTATACATACACGCTAATGTACAGGTAGGTGCGGCGTGCTTCGCAGGGGTTTGATCTAGAGGAGCGCGGAAGGTCGTAAGTACATCACTCTCATACACACACTTTGGTGCGCTCCATTTCGATTTCGTTTCTACCTCTGCCACCGCACAACATTCTCTTTGCTTCATATCCGAATACCTAGGAAGAGCTTAAGGTAGAAAGTCGCAACAGTACCGCATTGTCCACGTTCTTTGTCTAGGAATTAATCATTCGGCCTTTCAGATGATAGTCACAATGCTCATTGTCAATGTGAGCATTGACAGGTACATGCTGCCCTCACGCAACAGGCTCTCTCAAAATTGTCAACAACTACCAAATCAAGCCGAAAGAACCCAACCATCTCGCACACACTACCTTGGTTCAACACCCCCACGACGAACATGCAGCTACCGACTCGCGCAGAATTTCTGTCCAACGGGCTGGTCCCGACAACCGTCTCCCCTGACTTCGAATGCAGCATCAGCCTGGAGCATACCGACGATCAAGTGAAGCTACCCTGCGGTCATTTCTTCGATCATGAGCAGATCACGACACACTTAACACAGCCTCGTAGCAACCAATGTCCACTCGATCGATCGGTGCTCTTCTCCCTCCCCACAGCAGAAGCACCCTTGAACCCCGAAAGGACCCGGCAAGCACTCGTCCTGCAAGCCATCCGCGACGCTGGACTCGCCTTCGATCAACCCGGTAGGTATGACGCCTTCGGCTTCGAGCTGACGACTGCGGGCATGGCTCGCGCGGTGCTCAACTTACAGCAATACCTACTCGGCCTCGACGAGACCGACATCGCTCAGGCAAGTGGACCGTCGCTCATTAGCTACAATTATCTCGCGCCTCGAGCGGTGGCTATGGCTAATCTGATCCCAGCCCTCGCAGGGCTCAACGACCGCCCGTACACTCCTTCCCAGCGAGCTGCTTGGCGGTCGATCGTCGGCTGCCTGCCGTGTACTCTCGGGCTACGGAACAACGAAGAGGTCGACGCCTTGGTACTACCTCACACTTTCCGGATCAACTTGAACCCTGCTGCACTCCTTGGCGAGGTCGACGCTTTCTTCGCTGACGGGAATGGGCCATTGGCGGATGATCTCAACCAGTTGCTCGCAGTCATCGCTTGGTCTTGCGTCGGCTGCTGGTTTGAGCGTGAGGACCGACAGAGGCGGCAACAACAAGCGGAGCGGCAGCAACGCCAGGCAGATCTTCGGAGGGTCATCGAGGCGGTCACGACGCCTATCCAACGCTTGCGGGGATAGGAGTGCAGCATGATGTAAGAAGATGGAGAGAGGAAGGTATGGAGAGGGCTTGCTGGTCAAGCTCGCAAATCGTAAGTACATCCATTTAAGCAGATTTGTCTCTTTATCAAGGCAACGAACCGTACTCGTCTCTCTCGTCTAGTCACCGCCAGTCACATTTGACCGAGCATCAAAGTGCAACGATGCCTCGTCCAAGAAGTCTCTGTTACGCTCATTGATCGACAGGATCGGACAATAGCTATTGTGGCTATTTTGGCGGCAGCAGCATTCACTGGTCTAGTCAACATCATCTTTCGTGAATGGCGCACTCAGGGCTATCTTACCATCACTGCCCTGATTTGACGAGCAGGTCTCGCAATCACATCCGAACACTCGGCTGGTCCGAGTATGGCACCCTCGAAAAGCAGCAGAACCAACACCAACCCTGCCACAAGCAATGCATTGCCCCCACCTAACCAGAGATCTGCCGGCACCTCCACGATCACAACAACCACAACTCCAGGAGGCGCGACCATTCCCCGCCCCTCCACCCCCTAACTCCGCTCCCCCCACACCGTCGAGATCCCCTTCACCGAGTACCGCGAACTACCACGCATCCACGCCGCCCTCGACACCCGCCCGCTCCTACCTCGCCGCCCCAACACCCGCCCACGAAGACCCCGCGCACATCGACAGCAGATTACTAAACACCCACGTAATCGCCATGGCGAACCTCCTCAGCAGATCGGCAGACGCGGAGCGTATGATCCCCATACTCCCCCTACCGAGAGCGAGGACTAGCCGGTCATCGTTACAACGCTGTAGGCGCGATCAGCTGAGCAGCGCTGGTCCGTGTGCATTGAGGCTTCGAGGCTGACGCGGCAGTTGAGGCAGACGTTGGGGGATCGTATGCTGGGTGAAGGGTACCGCGGTCGAGAGTTTGGTGGTCAGTGACGGGATACCTAGGACACCGAACAGCCGGGCGGATGATCGCAGGACGCTGGTTGTTTATGTCGTACTCGCGGCCTGCGAGTTGCATGCCGAGAGGGAAGAGGTTAAGCGGATGGTTCGGATGGAGACGAGTCGAGCGAGGGATGCTACCTACCGAGGCGGAGCGACGGCGGGCTAGGATGCTGCCGGCGTGATATCCGGAGTTGATTGCGAATGCCAGACTTGCCGGCAGGTCAGGTCGGTGGGAGGTAGAGTAGGTTGCCTGTGCGACGGAGTGTAGTCCAAGTAAGCTAATGTCTTTTCCCGGGTATTTCCGTACTATGATGATGTCCAGTCGCAATCCATGTCAAAATATCAGACGCTCACCTTACGTATCTTTTAGACTCGAGAAGTTATATCTACGCAAGCCTTCGTGTTCGTAGCGTACATCTCGGCGCCATCGAACTTGCTGTATGCTGCCGTATTCACCGCCAGATATACGTGGCTACCCTGCAAACTTGAAGACGTGCGCGCCTGGGCTTTTGCTCGAACGGCTGCATTCTGCTTCTGAACGAAGCGAGCCTTCTAATAGTACAATCTGCCATAAACGAACGGATACTGATCATGCATCATCCCTCCATCATTATCGAAACGAGTGTACTTGCGCCTTCTAAACGCCTCAGCTCCTTGCTGTCCGTCACCCGTGTTGCTACGCCAAGCAAACGTCCCCAATGTGTCAGTCTGCTGATATCGCGTGTATGCTGTCCCTGCCTCACCCCAACCATATCCCACTCGGCCGTTACTTCCGTATCAGTATCACCTTCGTCGCCATATCCCCTCCCTTACATCCCCTAGTCCATATAGAAATCACCCTTCAAAATTCTCTCTTGGAAGTGATCGGGCCTCTGCGGCTCCTTCGGCATCTCGCGGATCGGCGCCTCCATAGTCGCGACGCTCACAGCTCGAGCATGCGCTGAACGGGGCGGCGAAGGCATGGCCGTATCAGCCTGCCCGGCGATTGAAGTCCGTTGAGCGCGATTGCGCATGTTCTCGTTCCAGAAATCGGCGGAGCCTATGCGAGGCGCAGATGTCAGCATGTGGGAGTTATTAGGTAGCGACAGCGAGTAGCGGTGGCACGGATGATGTTGCAGCGAAGACAAACCTCGACCCTTTGCGTCTCGGGAAGAGATCGTCCCGTTCGGTGCTTTGGACTTGGCAGTGCTTGCAGAAACAGCAGGTGGTGGTTTAGTACCGTTCTGCCCGGTGCCTCCTCCGCTTTGACCACCACTGGACGAGTTCCTCACATCCCTCAATGCTCTCGCACCGAAGCTCATACGCCTTGCGAACGGGGTGACTGGCGTGCTAGTCGGGTCACGTGGGGCAGGCTCGTCTTCAATGGCCGACTCGTCGATCGAGCCGCTGTTCGCGGAGCTGATACTATCCTGGCGGCCGCGAAAGGCGTTGAGGCGAGAGCCGGTGCCTTCCGGGGAGCCGGAAAGCCCGAGAGTGGTCAAGGACATGCGTCTCCGCTGGGCTTGGGCTGCTGCCTGCGATATCGGTCCGGTGTATTGCTGGTTCGGCGGAGAGTTGTTCCCTGTATCCACCGACGGGCGTGGCCGGTTGGTGCCAAACAAGTCGGCGAACGTCTGCCCGGCAAAGCTCGAGCGGCGGACTCGAGGCGATGGTTGCGGTTGCGTTCCGCTGGTTTCCTCGGCCATTGTGATCGAGGATGGCGGTGTAGTGAGTGAGCAGAAGCAGATACGGAGCGAGCGGAGCTGTTGTGTACTCGCGGCGGGCCCACGGCCGACAGCAGTCGCGTGATGTGGTCCAGTACCTGGCTGGTCGTTGTACCGCAGCAGCTGGAGCTCGAACAAGGGGTGGAGCTCGGTCGTGTAAGCAGTCCAGGGTACCTTCCTGTGTATCCGCTGTCAGGTCTACGTCACCAGCATGGCGTGACAGTTGGGGAGGTGTCGATGTGCAGGCGGCAGCAATGTAACAGTCAGGTCGAGTGTAGCAGTCGTGTGAAGGGGAGCAAGACAAGGCAGTTACCGTAAGAGTCCAAGGTGTATGAGTATGAGCAAGTATCAAGAGAAGGGGAAGGGGAAGGAGAAGGAGTGTGTACGCTTGACACGCTGAGCGCGCAAATCGGGCCTTTGTTTGGTGTAGCGTAAACGCACCCCACAATCTCAAGCGCGGGGGAAAAGACCCACGACGATCAGCCAATCACGCCTTATCGGGCTTCGGCGACGTTCCAGCCCCCATGGCCGTCCTTTCAACCACAACCCGTCTTTGTGCGGCCAGAGGTCACGAGGTTGACGGACTTCACCACGCCATCCTCACGGAGGTCTCGACATTGGTAATAGGATGGTGTTCGATGAAGCAGCTATATTGCTGCTCCACGCTCGGACATACCCCCGAAGATAGGTATCGAGATGAAGGGAAACCGCTGCCCTCAAAACCTCCTTTCTCAGACCACATGTCTCATCTAGACGTTGTATACATGTAGGCTTGAGAGTGGGGGGGAGGCACACTCACATACCATCTACAGCAGCGTCTTGGCCTGAAAAGCCTGTCCGCTCGCAGCACGCCCCCTCCAACAACCACCTAGATGGTTGAAGCTCGATCTCCGCCGCATCACCGCCACCGCGCCTCTGACATCGCTGCCAGTACGGCACTACTACGCTCCAATCGCGCCATTCGCATAGGATATTGATTACGCTTCACACCGCAAACCCTCCGCTATTGACTTGCCTTGGCTCCCCAGCGGCCTCAAACGTGCCATTGCTCAGACGCCGCACCTAGAACAAACGAGAAGGATTAGCGAACACATTGGCCAACCAAGAACGGTCACACCCATCGATACACTCACCGACTGCGCAGAAGACAACCCCACGTTACTAATCCACGTCACATTATGCCCTCGTGACTGCATAAACGCCACAGTCTCGTTGTCATAAGCATACTCAAATACCGCCTGGTTCGGCACCAGCTGGTCGTGAAAGCGCGGTTCAGCCAAAGCTTGGGAAGCGGTCATGTTCTGGTCAAGAACGTGCCATAGGTTTTGAAGAGTGGCGGTGATGATGCGGGAGCCGCCTGCGGCCGCAACGGCGAAGTACAGGCTGCCGTTCGCGTGCTCGACAATGGTGGGGGTGATGGACGATAGTGGACGCTTGCCGGGGCGGATGTAGTTGGACGGGGAGGGGATGTAGCCGAATGCGTTGGAGGAGCCGGGGATGCTGAAGTCGTTCATTCTAGCGGGGTGTCAGCGTTCGCTACCGAGAGCAGGGCAATATCGTCCCTTAACTTACTCATTGTTCAAGATCACGCCAGTTTCCGGCACCATGATCTGCGAGCCGAACAGCAGATTCACCGTCGTCGTGAGTGAGATAGCCATGCCCGTGACGTCGCTTGTCACTACTGCCGACGTGCCCGGCGTCTCGAGCGACTCGAATCCCGACGGGTCATACGCAGAGACATTGAGCGTATGCAGCGGGCTGATCTTCGCACGAACCGCAGCCGCTGTCGTCTCGTTCAGCATGTCCGCTTGATATTCAGTCATGCTTTCCACAAAGTACGGATCGCCTAGCTCGGTTCTCTGGCCGTACGCGAAGCGTATCGCTTCGTCGAACAGATGCGTGCTGAGATTGAGGGTAGCAGCCTCGCCGATCGTTGGGTAGCCTTCGATAATTTTCATAACGGACGCTAGTACGGTTCCTGAAGAAGGTGCACTGCCACTCGTGATTTTGAAGTCTCGATAGTCAATCGCGGAAGGTGGTCTGATGGCGACAGTGTAGTTCTTGAGGTCCGCGAGGGTCATGATGCCACCATTTGACTGGACGGTATTGATGAGCGTCTCGGCTATAGGCCCAGAGTAGAAGGCATCGGGGCCGCGCTTAGCGATCGCTTCCAGAGTGTCGGCGTAGCGTTTCCGGGTAATGGTATCGCCGAGGCCAAGAAGGGTACCGTTTGGCGCGAAATCGATCGCCCAGGTTGGGTTGTTGACCAGGAAATTGTCAATACCAGCTACTGCGCTTGTCTCATATCGGACCAGATCTTCTGTCACTGGAAAGCCGTTACGTGCAACTTGTACGGCTGGCATGACGAGGTCTTCCCAGGGCAACGAGCCATAATTATCGTGTAGATATGCCAGTCCGCGTAACTCTCCAGGCACACCGGATGCCAAGCCTGTGTGGATGGATGCATTTACGTTGTTCTTGTACATATTCTCGGTTGCTGCTGCAGGTGCGGACTCTCTCTACAAGCCGTTGACAGTATGGTCAGTAGAGCTCAACATTGAACGGAGACTGGTTGGTTCGTTACTGACGAAGTCGATGAACTCGTAGCTTCCGTTGCTGTGACGAGCGAGCATGAACCCTCCGCCCCCAATGCCGGAGTGATACATCCCGATTACTGCTCATATCAGGAATCAGCACTCTCAAAACTCGCAAAGTCGACAGGCAAAGCGAGGCGACTTAATGCACAAGACGACCCGAGTCTTGGTCTCTTTCGTCTTGCCTCTATAGACTAAACTAGGGAGAGGGTACGACACGTACTGTTACGCCGTCAGCGTGAGATCTTCGGAACAGAACTACCTTCAGAGTTGCCATACCCTCCCACGCAAAGCGTAGTCGCCACCATGGCATCCGCCGCATTGCCACCAGCCTGCAGGGTCGCCGTGCCGATATCAGAACATATCGTGGATTCCGACGCAACGGCGCCTAACTTGTTGTGTCCCGGGTCCAGCAGCGTACTGGGGGCCTCATACCCAGGCAAGATCCACGCAGGCACAGCCTGAATCTGCGTCGTCAGTAGCGAGGGGATGAGATAGCTCGTGGCCCGCATGGTGAACAGAAATGGTGTGGTAAGAAAGCAAAAAGATACAACACGCGATGTGCACCCATCAAGATCTTCAGTGACGGAACACGGTACCGTACCGTGGGAATTCATGCAAACAGACCCCGCTTGCTTGTGGAGGTCACGCAATAATTATTGAAGCCTTTGCAATCGTCGCCAAAACATGAACTTCCCTTTTCGGTTGAGGAGATGGCCGATAAGCTTATCGCACTAAGCTGAGTCATCCATACCTTCGCTAACGTCACTTCTGTCGTCTGCTGCTGGCCTCGGAGAACAACGCCTTCTCATGACAGTACTGTTTGTCCCCGTAGCCACGGCAGTCAATGACCCAACCACACGCTCATGAAAATCACAGACGTGGTCACAGTCGCCGAGTAATTAGAGGTACCTGCATAACTACTTGATGCCGTCTGCTCGCCGTGGAACGTTTGAGATGTCGTCAGGTATGCGTACAGCAGCTGTTCGAGATTGCAAGCCGTGGCGTAAGAAGCACCTGACCCAAATCAGCAAGTTTCTCCATAGACCGAACGAGAGAGGGACAGACCGCACCCGTCGTAGAGAGTGTCCACCGAGGATCGGACGAAGAAAACGGGAAGCTGGTCGGGAGGCCGGACACATCGTATACACCACACAAGGTAGCATTGATGCTGCCTGTGGCTTTGCTCGTGCCAGCCAAAGAATAATTGCTCGTGGTAACTGCGAGGCTCTGGGCAACGTAATCGCCCACGTTCTGCGCTTGCGCTTCGACGAGCAAGCAAATGGGCATGCGAAATCGAAAAGGGGAGGTAATGGACGCATACTGTGACGTGTATGCAGTCTTCTTCCCGTAAGAGGAGAGAGTGTACCGTGAGAAACATTCCAAACCTACCAACTGATACATACCCACCGTGAGCCCTAGGATTCCAACGATACCTGGAACAGCAAAAGCAGCAACAATGTGCTTGGCGCAACGTTGTTCATCGTGAAGCCTGCGATGATCTGCACGTTGGAACAAACCTGAAGAATACATGCTGTGTTTGCGGCTGGAAGGCTTGGCAAGTAGGATTCACGAGAAGCCCTCTCACATGGCATAAACACACCTTACCCTGGTAATGGACAGAACACCACTGTTGTAGGAGTGCCAGAAGAGCGCGCAACGAAGCCTCAGACTCTGGACACCAAATGGAAAGCGAAGCGCTCAGTTGATAACTTCGTGCTCCTAGTCAAATTCGATAGGCCATTACAATTCCGCCTCCATCTATCTTCATCTCACCCGCGGATTGTGAACTCCATGATCAGACCGCCGACTCCGCGACCCGAAGTCCAGCTCACTCTTCCGGAACCCGGCCCTCTCCATCATAGCACTGAAAGTCGTATCCCTCTTCTCCGGCTCCCTCACAACCCTTAACCCGCCGTCACTGGTAAGCAGCACGTCTTTCACCCGCCCATTGCCATAGTACCTGCTAGGAGTGTAAGGGGTGCCCAGCGAGTTCTCATTACCGCCGTTGATATTAGTGTTATGTGCCCGCAGCCTGGTAGGCGTGAATGTCTCCGTAGGGTATCGACTCGAGCTCGCGTACTCCGCCGGCGCAGGTTGCGGCACTGCCGCATCGGAACTGTCCGTCGTCTGCCACGATGTGGCAGAATTGTGAGGCTGATACACGGTCGACTCGAGTGTCGCCGGAGCCTCTGTTGTTGGCTGAGGGCGCTGGTCCGGCGTATATGGCTCGTTGCTTGGCATCAGAACCTGTATCGTTTCCTGGCTGCCGCTCCGGCTAGCGTCCGGTCGTGTCCGCCAATTGCTGCTGCGGGACGTGTCGGTCATCTGGCGACGCAGCGAGTGCATGCTCTTCTGTTTCTTAAGCGCACGTACTGGGCTGACGGCGAAAGACAGCGTGCCGCGCTTGAGATGTGCAGGAAGCGGTGGTTGAGTCGATGCTGGACTTGCTGGCGTCTGGTTCATGAACGGCGAGCGGCTGAAGAGAGCCTTCACAGCTTTGGGTGTGCGAGCCGGTGTCCGTGGTGCGGTACCTGGAGCATGTACTTCGACGCTGTATCCCATGTTCATACCCGTGCCGTCTGGGATGCGCGGTGGCGTAGTCCGCAGGAATTCGGTCCGGCCACCTGCGTCCGGATGCGTAATCGGTTCAGATATGGACCTGCCGTGCAGAGTAGGGCGACGACTAAGCGTAGCGAGGTCTGTGAGTGTGTCTCGCGGGCTCCGCTTCTCGTCCATGTAGGATTCCCTGGACTGCGATCTCCGCGCTAGCACACAGAAGAGAAGACCTGCCAAGATCGCACCGAGAAAGATACCAGATATGAACCCGATTGCGAAGGATGAGCCCAAGAATTTCGAATGCGACCCGGAGCCGACCCCGGCAGCGAGTCCAGCAGCATTGGTAGCTGTTGGTGAGATACTACTGCTAGCGGATGTCATCGTAGGTAACACTGTGTCACTTGCGGATGCTGATGAGGCGGCTGCGCTGGCAGGTGTCGCTGTGATAGAGGCCGCAGGTACTGGCGCCGACGGCGCAGCGCATTGCCCGTTCTGACATGAGTAGCCCATCGGGCAGCATCCACTGGCGCAGGTATCAAGCTGGATGGTAGGCTCGGAGTGCAACGAGCTGACTTGGTACAGAGTTGCGTTTTGGAGGTTCCGGTTGCAGCTGACTGGTTGGACCACCCTGCAGTCCTGGCCCGCAGGACAGCAGAGAACGGACTTAACGGTGGCGGTGTGGTTCAGCGCGAGGCACTGCGTTGATGATGGACAGGTGAAGTCGGATGGAAAAAAGGAGCCGCACGTAGTCTGCGGGTCGTCGTTTGCCCGTGCTGTAAGGCTGGCCGCCATCGCGACGGCCTGGTCGCTTGGGTCGAATTGTTCCGGTATCCAGACGACGCGCGCCGATGTTGAGAAGGCGAATAGGGCTGATGCGAGCATTGTGGAAGGCTGCATCTTGCGGAAAGGTATTACTGTAGATTAGGCGAAGCAGAGGCAGATGC
>NAJQ01000403.1:10617-26599 GCA_005059865.1 Friedmanniomyces simplex
AGGCTCTCTCAAAATTGTCAACAACTACCAAATCAAGCCGAAAGAACCCAACCATCTCGCACACACTACCTTGGTTCAACACCCCCACGACGAACATGCAGCTACCGACTCGCGCAGAATTTCTGTCCAACGGGCTGGTCCCGACAACCGTCTCCCCTGACTTCGAATGCAGCATCAGCCTGGAGCATACCGACGATCAAGTGAAGCTACCCTGCGGTCATTTCTTCGATCATGAGCAGATCACGACACACTTAACACAGCCTCGTAGCAACCAATGTCCACTCGATCGATCGGTGCTCTTCTCCCTCCCCACAGCAGAAGCACCCTTGAACCCCGAAAGGACCCGGCAAGCACTCGTCCTGCAAGCCATCCGCGACGCTGGACTCGCCTTCGATCAACCCGGTAGGTATGACGCCTTCGGCTTCGAGCTGCCCTCTCCATCATAGCACTGAAAGTCGTATCCCTCTTCTCCGGCTCCCTCACAACCCTTAACCCGCCGTCACTGGTAAGCAGCACGTCTTTCACCCGCCCATTGCCATAGTACCTGCTAGGAGTGTAAGGGGTGCCCAGCGAGTTCTCATTACCGCCGTTGAAATTAGTATTATGTGCCCCCAGCCTGGTAGGCGTGAATGTCTCCGTAGGGTATCGACTCGAGCTCGCGTACTGCGCCGGCGCAGGTTGCCGCACTGCCGCATCGGAACTGTCCGTCGTCTGCCACGATGTGGCAGAATTGTGAGGTTGATACACGGTCGACTCGAGTGTCGCCGGAGTCTCTGTTTTTGGCTGAGGGCGCTGGTCCGGCGTATATGGCTCGTTGCTTGGCATCAGAACCTGTATCGTTTCCTGGCTGCCGCTCCGGCTAGCGTCCGGTCGTGTCCGCCAATTGCTGCTGCGGGACGTGTCGGTCATCTGGCGACGCAGCGAGTGCATGCTCTTCTGTTTCTTAAGCGCACGTACTGGGCTGACGGCGAAAGACAGCGTGCCGCGCTTGAGATGTGCAGGAAGCGGTGGTTGAGTCGATGCTGGACTTGCTGGCGTCTGGTTCATGAACGGCGAGCGGCTGAAGAGAGCCTTCACAGCTTTGTGTGTGCGAGCCGGTGTCCGTGGTGCGGTACCTGGAGCATGTACTTCGATGCTGTATCCCATGTTCACACCCGTGCCGTCTGGGATGCGCGGTGGCGTAGTCCGCAGGAATTCGGTCCGGCCACCTGCATCCGGATGTGTAATCGGTTCAGATATGGACCTGCCGTGCAGAGTAGGGCGACGACTAAGCGTAGCGAGGTCTGTGAGTGTGTCTCGCGGGCTCCGCTTCTCGTCCATGTAGGATTCCCTGGACTGCGATCTCCGCGCTAGCACACAGAAGAGAAGACCTGCCAAGATCGCACCGAGAAAGATACCAGAAATGAACCCGATTGCGAAGGATGAGCCCGAAAACTTCGAATGCGACTCGGAGCCGACCCCGGCAGCGAGTCCAGCAGCATTGGTAGCGGTTGGTAAGATACTACTGCTAGCCGATGTCATCGTAGGTGACACTGTGTCACTTGCGGATGCTGATGAGGCGGCTGCGCTGGCAGGTGTCGCTGTGATAGAGGCCGCAGGTACTGGCGCCGACGGCGCAGCGCATTGCCCGTTCTGACATGAGTAGCCCATCGGGCAGCATCCACTGGCGCAGGTATCAAGCTGGATGGTAGGTACGGAGTACAACGAGCTGACTTGGTACAGAGTTGCGTTTTGGAGGTTCCGGTTGCAGCTGACAGGTTGGACCACCCTGCAGTCCTGGCCTGCAGGACAGCAGAGAACGGACTTGACTGTGGCGGTGTGGTTCAGCGCGAGGCACTGCGTTGATGATGGACAGGTGAAGTCGGATGGAAAAAAGGAGCCGCACGTAGTCTGCGGGTCGTCGTTTGCCCGCGCTGTAAGGCTGGCCGCCATCGCGATGGCCTGGTCGCTTGGGTCGAATTGTTCCGGTATCCAGACGACGCGCGCCGATGTTGAGAAGGCGAATAGGGCTGCTGCGAGTATTGTGGAAGGCTGCATCTTGCGGAAAGGTATTACTGTAGATTAGGCGAAGCAGAGGCAGATGCGACCAGCGCAAAGCGATTGCAGGAGGTGGACGACGAAGAAGAGAGGGTCGCTTGAAGGTCGCAGATGACAATGGGAGAGAAGCGCCAGGGAAGAGAAGGGGACGTAAGACAGTGTTGACTGAGGAGACACCAAGACAGTCTTACCGCGTGCTGGTCGTGTGTGTGTCCGAGAATGTCGAGCCCCAATGTCGCGCTGTAGGCTCATATGGATGCTTTGAAGGCCTCCATGACCTCACTTACCGCGTCGACAATAGGTGCAAGACCGCCTGTGGCCGAAAGGAGAGCGCAGGTCGAGGGTTTTGAAACATGTTCGCGCCGCGTCGGAGCTGAGGTGGTGTTGAAGGAACGGTTGGACGAGATCGAAGAGCGCTAGGAACATCCTCGGCAGAATGCGGCTTGGGTTCCCCTTCAGGCGCGGCAGAAGCTCGACTATGAGCAGTGCGAACTGCGAAGTGCACATTCGAACAAACAGCCGCCATGATCACGAGACGCCTAGCGAGGCCTTCGAACGCCTTCTCGCCATCAGCATGGGTGTGTCCGTCATGCGTGCGTCCAACCCTCCTGGCAACACGTGGCCTCCACTGACCCCCTCCCAGACCCGAGCCTCCCTCGTCCCGCAGAACAGACGGCAACAGCAGCAGCAACGCCGCGCTCTCCACCATGTGCCTCCGCTCGAGTTCGACGAGACGTTCAAGACAAAAGGCATCCCCGGACTCATCAGCCAGCACGGCTATCGCATCGCATGGACCGACTACCAAAGTCTCATGGTACAAAAGCTCAACGAACTCACCGCGGGCGAACCCTACGAACACGCCCACACGAAAGACATTGCCCTTCAGTTCGCCCGCGACCCTATGTCGGCCTCGCTGTTCAACCATGCCAGCATGGCGCACAACAACCACTACTTCTTCTCCACCCTAAGCACCCACCCGCCTAAGCTAGACAGCCACCCGTCGTTACGCCAGAGCCTCGTCAACACCTTTGGAAGCATAGACACACTGCGAACGACGATGCTCGACACCGCCTCCGCCATGTTCGGCCCGGGCTTCGTCTGGCTAGTCTGGGCCCGCGACTTGGATGCCCCCGTCGGCGGTATCCGACGAGGCACCTGGCGTGTCCTTACCACATACCTTGCCGGAACACCATACGTCGAGGCCGGATATCGCCAGCAAGGTATCGACACCAACATCCAGAATGCCACCAGCTATCAAGCGTATAAAGATTCTCAGCCGGTCAACACAGTCGGCGCGTTTGGCAGTAGTAGCAAGTTCGGGAGAGAGCAGGCCAAGTTGCCCCCAGGAGGTACGAACGTGCAGCCTGTGTTGTGTGTGAACACTTGGGAGCACGTGTGGTTGAGGGACTTCGGGATTACGGGGAAGAGGACATACCTGACGGAGTGGTGGGATGTGATCGATTGGGGCGCGGTGGAGCAGCTTGCGCCCACGGCGTCGAAGGGGACTGTGGAATTCATGAGGTTTTAGACTAGTCACACGCGACATGTGGCGCGTTCGACGACTTGAAGCGGATGACGGCTCGCTTGCTCGGGCTAGGGATGCAGATGGAAGTGCGAGCGGAAAAGCGCACGCCCGCAAGCAATTGAAGCGTAGGGACCTTGATGGCTCAGAGATGAGATGGACTAATGCACCGCCGCCGCCCGTCGCATCCGGAGGCCTGATCGGACTCGTCAAGTAAACATTACTGATGTCTGCAGCGTACGGACAGCATGTTGTGAGAGGGAGCGATTGTACGATATGTATCGGCTGTGGATGTTATGTGATCGGCGGACTGCATGATTGTCATAGCGTACTTTGCTCATGGCCTCAACTTGACAACACTTCCCAACATCGTCTACATACATGTACCCCACTACCATCACCCGCCTCGTAAAGTCCTTTGTATCCGGTACCATCGTCTCGTATTTCGCTTGATTGGCGGGTCGACACGTGATTGCTTGGGGCTAGAACATCGCCTCTCACGCCAATAACGCCCTGGCGCGAGTCCTTCAGCTCGCAAGCGTCAAGCGAGGGGCTGGAATATATCGTACCATCAGCATCCCGTCTTCGCTTTCCAAGCATCCTCCCTTCTCCTGTATTCGTCCATATCAGTTTCAGCTTACCCTACGTCCATTTCCAGCATACAGTCTTGACGAACAGCTCACGAGCTACCTACCCTAAGAGACAGCCCCGTTACACCTCGTGCTCCCAGTGCGCCATTGCACCACCGCCATGCGCCCCTCCAGCGTACCCGTCCTACTCGCCGCGCTTGCGAGCGCCGTAGTTGGCGTCAGCATCCCCGGCCTCCCAGCCTGCGCGGGTAATTGCGTGACCTCCTTCGGCAACTGCCAACAACTGAACGTCCAATGCATCTGCTCCGATAGCACCCTCTTGGCCAACCTGGCGTGCTGTGTGGGCTCGAGCTGCAGCGCGCAGGATCAGAATAGTACGTCGTTGTCACACCTACACGCGCTACGGATCAATCCCTCTCGCGCAGAAGGATGAAAGAGGTATGTATAGCAGCGCTGATGTGCCTGGCGTTAACAGCAACCATAACCTTCGCCGACGCCCTCTGCGCGGGTCAAGGCATCACGAACCTCCCTTCCGCAGCGACCTGTGCACCGGGTGCAGCTAGCACGCCTTTGGGCACCGCGTCCGCGAGTGGCTCCTCGGCGACGGGTAGCAGCAGTGCTACTACAAGCGCGCCGGTCTCCGGTTCCTCTTCCGGGTCGAGCGCGCAGTCCAGCGCAAGCCAGTCAGCTGTGGGTGCCGGGTCCAGCACGCCGCCTTCGGGCAGTGCGGCGACGACGAGCGCTGCGGCGGCTGCGAGCGCGACCTCGAGCTCTGGGGAGCTGGCCTATGGTGTTGGGTCTGTGGGGATGGGGATGGTGTTTGCTGGTATTGTTGCCGCACTTTGAAAGAGGGAAGAGATTGGTTTGTGTCAAGTTGGAAGGCATTTGGATTGATACCCGGGATTGGATAGGAGGGAGGGATAGCGATTTCTACTGCGCATCCTACGGACTGCATTCTGAATTATGTTTTGAAAATTGATAACGCTTATGGCAGGAACCCCATCGTACGGCTTGCCCTTATTCAGCAACTCTCGGCTCCCTTTCGCATCGCTGAACAGGACAATGGTCAGGCTACTCGGGAGCCACGCAGAGATCCCAACCATTCGTAGCTACGATCATAATGATCATGTGTAGGGCAGACCCAAATGACCGTCCAGCGCAACATCCTCTACCTGGACGACCCGACTACAAGGTCACCACCCGGGCGCATGGCCTCAGAAGATCTATACCTGCCTCAAGTGCGCCATAACACCTCAGTTGTAAGAGCCCACTGTGCCGCCTTGACCGCGGTTTCCATAGGCGCTTGAGCAGTGGTCAATCCTCCAAGTCAGTGATGCTGAATACAATGCGCTCCTGGATGCTTCCACATCAATATCGACGGCACCCTGCCGAGTCCGATCGTCTCTACCTCTACGAAAAGGCATTATGATTGGCGTTTGTTCGAGACTAACCCACTCGACTGAGAGGACCGCATGGCTGGTGAGAGTTTTCCCGGTAACCGCCTTCGCTGTGCGCCTAGATTACCCATCTTCCCGAGCGATTTTTGCTGTCGTTAGGACTCACATTACTCTTGTATTGCAGTGCGTTTTATCCGTTCATATGGGAGGCTGGTAGTTCGCTTACCCCACTTGCCGCTTCGCCGGATCGGCATCTCCATGCTTCACAGCTCAACTTCACCTCCTTCGTTCCTCGTACTGCGCATGCCCTCCAGTTCAATGCCGGCACGAAGGAGAGGCCTTTTGATATGAGTGTCACGTAGTTGCTTAATTTTGTCACTGTGGTAACTCTCGAGTCTCGACGGTCACGCTTCTCACTCGCCTCCTCCTGCGATACTACTGATCCCCTCTTATCTTCTCCGCTCGGCAAGCTGCAGATGCAGGTGGCCCTGGTCGTCGTGCAGGGGACCGTGCCGAATATGGGATGCGGAGTGACGAACATGCAATCAACGCTGTTTGCGCTGCGATGGCTCCATGGATAGCGCCGCCACCATGCAGGTCCTATCTACGCCGCGGGAAGCTCACATGAGGTGAGCTTGGGGGAGCTTTAACATCACCGAGCCCTTTCTGTTACTGCGTGCTTGTACTTCTTGCGATTCTTCAACTCGTTTGGTAGATCTCTGGATTCAGCAGCAGCAGTTGCACCTACAGCCTTCAGCAAGCAGACATCATATGATGGCGAGGCTACAGTACAGCGTACTCAGCGTTGCGCTGCTTCTGGTTGTCGCTGCTTGTAAGTCGACCCAACCTCCAACCTGAAGTGCTACTCGATACGCACTTTTGCACACCTGCAGGTTGTCACTAACCCCGCGGTCGCATAGTCGCCGCGCCGAATGGCTCTCCTGCCGCCCCCGAGCCTGCCTTCAGAGCGATCGCAAGAAGCCTCCTCGCCCCAGCTACCGTAGCTGCCCTCCCGACCCCAATGAGCAACGCGGAAAGCCAGCACCAGCTCCACATCCAAGGTGATCTCAAGAAGCGTCAAGCAAGCTCCAACTCGACCGCCATGCCAACTGGTGGCATGCAGACAGGAGCGTGTGTTAACCCCAGGGATAGCACCCCTCTCCAAGGTCCGAGACCGTCGCTGACCCTTCTACTCACGACTTCAGGTTCACTGCAGCCGACGGAGGCGTTTATATCGCGACAAGCCAGAGCGGCTACGTTCTCATCGACGGCAAGACCCTCTATCCCGGCCAAGGCGCTCTTATCGGCAACGAGATGGTCAGCGAGGGCTCCAGCGGTCTGGTGGCCAACGGCGTGACGGTCATGTTGACAGCATCATCCACATCAAGCTCTTCGGGTGCTGCTGGAGGCGGCTTGTCGGGCCTGCCGGCGAGTAGTTCGGCTGCGAGCCAGAGCATTCTGTCTACGTTTGTCAGTACGAGCACGAGGAGCGAGAAGCCGGCGAGCACGATCTCGACGGTGGAGACCGTGGCGAGTCCTGCGAGCAGTGCAGCTGCAGCACCGACGCAGGGCGCGAAGCATATGGTGGCCGCGATCGGCGGGATTATCGGATTGATGGTTCTGTGAATGATGCTTTCGGCGAGAGATACCCTTAGCGATGGAGAGGTTATGATAAGAACGAGCATACGAGATTTAGCCCGGAGAGAATCCACAGTCAGGATAGGCCACAAGCCTGAGTCTCCAGGCCGCTGCATGGCCTTATCAATTTCATACGATTCCTCCATCTGTGCTACTTTCCGTGAAGTGCAAGCCAGGGACACGACAAGAGGCAGTGCTTCCCAGCTTTGTGGCTGTTCAATCCCTCGATCGTACTCGGCAAGATCACCCTTCGGTCTTGGTCCGGAGCCTCGATCATAATGTTCGCGGCGAGGGTTGTAGCGGGCAGGTATTCGCGAGACAGTGATACATGTAATGGTGGATGAAAGGCACGCGAGCAAGAGGACGGGAGCTCTCGGCCCGACTTCTCCGCAATCGCCGAACTCAGCTTGGGTCACCCAAACGACTCCCTTTGCGACAAGGTCATCACTCTACTACCTTACACTTCCCCCTCCGCCGCCGACTGCGACATACGACTTCGGCAACATGGCGGCCGCAATCAAAGCTCTCAATGCCCGCATCAGGGCGAACCCGGTGTCCGACTACTTCTGCTCGACCCGTGAGTCCAACACCCGACATCTGGAGCTCGAGCTGGGTATTCGATGAAGATGGCATGCCAGGAAGATGAAGACGAGGAGTAGATAAACAACAGCTAACACAGCGACTCGCGCGTAGACTTCTGGGGCCCGGCCTCCAACTTCGGCATCCCAATCGCAGCAGTAATGGACACCCAAAAGGACCCCGATATGTACGCTTCCCAACCCACCCTCGAGGCTACGGCCTGCCGCCCACAACAACATCACCTCCCACTGACTAACACCGCCGGGGCGGCAACAGCATCTCCGGCCCCATGACCCTCGCCCTAATAGGCTACTCCGGCACCTTCATGCGCTACGCCATGGCCGTGACGCCCCGTAACTACCTGCTCTTCGGTTGCCACATCGTGAACTTCGGCGCGCAGACCACGCAGGCGTACCGATACGTCAACTACCACTACCTGGGCGGGCAGCAGGCGGCGCTTCAGGCCAGCGCCAAGGACGGCCTGGCGCAGGCGGAGGGCAGTCTGAACTCGACGGCGAGCAGCGCGGAGAGGATGGCGATGGATGCGAAGGCGAAGGTGGAGAGTGGGGCCAAGGACTTGGCGGCGCAGGCGAAGGCGCAGGTGGATAAGGTGACGAGATAGGTGCGGGTCGGGCGGGAGGGTGGAGTGGCTTGAGCAGGCCGTAGGGAAGCGGCAAGTCATCTCAGCGTTGTCTTATGTATTGTACAGCAGCGGCTATTGCTTTGCACTCTCAAGGCGCAGATTACCAGGTTCTCGTTCCCGCGCGCATGACGGGCTGCTAGCCTGAATGTGAGGTACTTACGACGAACAGGATGGCGAGGCTCCCTTGGCCCACGCGAGGGTCCTCACAGTCGTCCAGAGTACTGACTACATACCTACGAGAAGCCTCGGACCCGCTCCAATTCAGTCGCGCTAGACGGGAGCGTTAGTAAGAAATATTGGCAAGATACAGAACCGGGAAAGTCTACGCACATGCTGTATACAATGTCATGTTATACTTTCTGCTGTGCATTATGAACGGTATCAGACAAAGCCCAGAGCGCCGCATCAGCAGTCCCCCGGATTCTCACCGTTGCCTATCTACATGAGCGAAACGCCACTGACTAAAAGACCGCAGTGCATGACTGTACACCATGAACGCCTGTCATCCCTCCCTTTCCCATGCTTGGCTCAAAAATCCAGCACAACAATGTCTTCCCTGCGCCGGAAGATGAACCGCAATTCGGCAAGCGAAAACAACCAGGCAAGTCCTGTCCGAGGCCCTGTCGCATGAACATAGAGGAACGGTGAACTCGCAAGGATTTCAGTGGCCGTCCGCTCACCGGCGGAACCGTACGGCGGACGGTGCCGGTGAGTTTTACGGCACCTTGGCTACCACTCCCCACCCGTCCGAACAAGTCTGAGCGGCGTCGCCACAGCTTGGACCGTTCCCATGCCCGTCTCTGCGTTCTGACGGACTGACCAACCGAACGCGCCTACGTCTTCCCCGGACACTTCGAGGCCGCGTACACCCACCCCGTCAACCTGTTCGCAACGTCCGAAACATAGCACGCCGTCGCGCCCGCCGCATCCGAGAGATCGCCGCTCCTTGGGATGTAGCCGCTATTGTAGCCGCGCGCTGCACTGTAAGGGCTGCCGTACATGTCCAGGTTCTGGACCAGACCATCTCCAGCCGAGGTACCCTGGGTGCCGTCCTGGACCATGGCGAGGATGGAGTCCGCGCTGTGGGCTGGGCTGTAGGAGGTTCCGTTGTGGGACTGCATGAGACCTGGGTTGGTTACGCCGGAGACCGACGTTGTGGCGCTTGCACGAGGGCAGCCTTGGGACTGTACGGTGTGTTAGTTGGTGTCATGGTATAATGTGGAAAAGGTTGACGTACCTCTTGCAGGATAATCGCGAGGATAAAGCGATGGTCCACTAACGACACGGTTGATCGGTTCTGAATCGCATCGTAGATCTCTTGAATCATCTGATTACTGTTGGTTTGGTCAGCTCGTGTTTGCGTCAAAGTGCAGCTGGCAGGTAGAGTCACGTACGAGTTGTTGGGTCCGTGCTTGTTAGTCTTACACGAAGTCTGAAAGATCTGGAGATTGTTGTTCCACATGTTCTCGAACGAGACCCAGGCAGAAGGCTGCGGGAAGTTCGATGCCACGCCCTGATAATACGTATAGGCATCAGCACCCGCGCCGATGCCGTCCGCGGTATTGTTCGGGCTGCTGTGGGTGGCGCCGCCGAGCGTGAAGGCCGTGTCGTTCGTGACCTGCGCGTTCGAGAGCATGAGATTGAACGGCGCGCTCTTGTGGGTCACGGCCACAACCACGCCTACCACCACAGCGATGACGATGACGAGCAAGAGCGCGGCGCCACCGAAGACGACGCATTTCCTCCTCCGGCTCCATCCCGCTTTCCGTGGTCGTTGTGGCAAAGGTCCTTTGAGGGAGGTCAGGTTGTCGTAGGTGAGTGGTTGGTGGTCTTGCGATCCATACTGGTTCAGCGGGTGGTCGTCTACCGGGGGCGTTGGCACGCCGTATGCTTTGCGCGCATGGTCGTCGTACTGGTCCAGTTCGTTGTTTGAGTAGAAGGCGGCGCTGTTGCCCACCAGCGCTGAGTATTGCCCGCTGTAGTATCGTCCAGGTTTGGCGGCCATGATGAATGCGTTAACGACAGACTGATGGTGTTCCGGAATGATGGCTAGCTGTCAAAGAAAGTATTGAGATGGAGTAGTGAGGTGGAAGGGGAGGGGGTGTATTTTTGCCTTTGAAACCGCTGCCGGGAGGCGGGAGGCGCGCCACCTCACCTGCAGGGCGACGAATTTAGCTGAATAATCCGCTAGCGGTCTCGTATTGGATGCCGAAAAGGTTCTGCACGTACGGTTCGAGCGGTTGAAGGTATATTTCGGAGTGCGCCGACTCGACGTTGCGGTGGCATATGCATGTACGGATGCCATGTCGCATCGCGGATGCCACCGAGGAAGACAGCTCGGGTGCAACCATACTGCGCGCCCCCAGGATGGTTTGCCTGATCTCACAGGAACCGTACCTTGATGATGACACAGGGTCGACTCATCTCATGCAGGTACGCGCTGCCGTGCGCTTGGCAACACGCTCGGCCATCGACGGCGCGGTGTGTCTGGCTGAGGCGATGTCATGCAGTGAGTCGCAACAATGAGATGTTGTCCAGCGTAGGTGATTCATTTATCATACAGCGCGACTCGCACAACAACATGACGTTCACTAGCGCACACGCACGCATGCAAGGGGTGTCCCATCATGCGTGAAGCACGTGGTATCATACACATATCGCCAACATCACGTAGGCAGCGGCCAGCGCCCCTAATAGTCGTATTCCACTGCTCATACTCGCTGCTCCACCAAAACCCAGCCGGTCAGTACTGCTCTCGCCCGGCTTGCCCACCTCTTGCTTGAACTCGCCCACCACATTTCCCCTCGGGCTGTACTCGCAGACGAGATACCAGCCGTTCACGCCATTGCTCCCGCCCGTGTTGCACTGCACAGCGCCGCAACCGACGGCCGTCGTGTTCCTCCAGACCAGCTGCGTGTAGTGGCCAGTAGACTCGGAGAACTTGGCCTTGTGGTAGTTGTACTTCTGCTCTTCGCCAGCCCAACCATCAATCGCCAGTATCGGGCTCGTGTAGCCTTCGGCCAGGTTCTCGCCGTATGGGCCGTTCTGCCACGATTAGAAAGGAGCCACTATGAGATCAATGTGCCGCCTACCGAGTGCTGCCAGATGCACTTCCCCGCGTAGTCCTGCGCATAGTTTGCCAGCGCATCATCCCAAGTCAGTGGGTTAGCCTGGTGTTGCGCGCGGTAGTAGTTTGTGCTGTTCAACACTGCCGCTTGGAGGGCGTTTCCAGTGTACGCAATCGTTCCAGTGGCTACTGCAGCGCCCGTAGGCTGCGATGCGCTGCCGGCGACCATCGTTATCTCTGTAGTCGGGAAAACACTCGTGCCCGAGGAGACCGTGGTGGTTATGGTGAGTACCGTCGTCGTAGAGTGTAAAGTCGTGGTCGTTGTCTCGTCCGCGGTAGCCAGGCCGCCAGAAAGAAGCAGAAGTAGCGCGTGCGTCGCCAGGACGCGATAGCCGGCACAGCGCATGGTAGCAACGTGCCGGCGCTTATCTCAGACAGTGGAATGCGAAGGTCAGTGGGAGCGTCGAGCGCGTTCTTCTTGGAGTGTAGTCGCGTGAAGCAGGAAAGAGGGTGGTGATCATACTTGGCCTTGGGGATGTTGTCTTGTGCCGCCTCTCATTTCGCGTCTCATATCGCACCGCGTCAATCACCTCTGTCTGGCGTAGAGTGCACCATTGATGTCAGCGGCCTGAAACGAGATTGGAAGAGGGCGGGGATCGCGACTTCGGCATCGGCCGCGCGCTACACGCCGCTTAGTCACCCATTTCGGCGTATATATTCTTGACCTTGCCTTTGCAAATCTCTGCTCTCGGCATCAAAAAGTACCTGAGCCAGCCACGACCGGCACCCATCCGCAACCCTTGTGGTCGCGGAGCTACGGTGTCGTGTTGCCAACTCCCCTCGCGGGGAGTGCGGCTCAGCAGAGAGACATCCTCCTGGATTATAGGAAGCTCGCTCCTCGATGGGTCACTTGATTGTGGCGATGAGGTGGGAGTGTCCGAGAAGGGAGTACATATATACAAGCTGCTTGTGAGCTGTGAAGATCTGTTTGACCAGTGGATGGTTCTGGGCTGTAGCTCGCACAATTGAAGCTGCACGACTGAGAGGCTCATTTGCTTGTAGTAGGTTCTCTCAGATACCTAAGGCTTTAGCAACCTTCACCTCAACTTCATCACAACTTCACTCTCATCTCCCGCTGTCTACTTGATCCGTGCTCATTTCCATCATCTCCGGCGCGAACACATCGCCATCATGCCTCCTTCAGCAAATCGCTCCAGCCATCCATACCACGCACGAGAGACCATGGCGAAGGCTACTTGTCAAACAAGCATGCTCCACCTTTGTACACCCAGGTGCCTAATCCGCTCGCAGTCCGCCTGTCAGCAGGCGCTTGCCACAGAAGAACAGCTCGAAAACATACCCCCCCTTCTCCCCATCAAAGAAATCCTCCTCCGGGCCCCTCTCGTACGCAAAGCCTGGCGCGCCACAATCGAACGCTCGCCACGGCTCCAACAAGCCCTCTTGTTCATGCCCGTCAAAGGCAAGCCGCTGCGATTCTTCGCCACTGGGTGGGCCGAAGACGAGAACAACATCCACGCCCACACCGTCTCGGCTAACCCATGGTTCTGTTCCATCTACAATTGGGCTAGGAGTTACGGCGCAGAGCCACTGGCCCGCACTGGGTCAAAGTGGAGTACGGTATCGAGGTGTAGCGTACAGTCAGGCTGAAACCATGGTGGTCGCTGCTCAGGGCATGAGGTCGAGCATGGGAGCCGTGTAGTCCTGCAGCGCAAGATGGAATCAAACGGCAAGACCATGAGAAATGGCGCCGGGAAAATGGTGCAGGATGTATGATGGGGTTCATGATAAGCATTACAGGGTAATGTCAGATCAGCGCCGCTGGAAGAAGGCGAGGCGACGATTACGGGCTGTCAGATACGGACAGGATAGCATCACGGCGAGGCGGATAGGATGACTTCACCGAAGAGGTAGCATAGAGACAGCGATCAACGGTGAAGCGGCAAGTCACATCTATGGTGAAGCCTCCGTCATACGATCTTGCTCAAGCTGTAGAAGAAAGCAGTCAAGCTGCGATAGGCCGGTATTTGTTGTCATGCTGCCTTGCCACGCCCATGCTCTTGCACCAGCCATCCCGAAGCTCCTTGTCATGCTCTTGAAGACATCTCTCGCTCAGATCACCCGAACAGTTGAACTAGACCTCGCTCTACCTCACGATGCCCTCGAACCTGTTCTTGAACCACTTGACGGTCTCCTGCTGGTCGATGCGGTGGGAGGCGCCGATGCGGGTCTGGCAGCGTCTGCGCTTGGCAACGCGCTCGCCGGGACGGGTCCTGAAATCATCTATATCAGCACTCACACTTCGCGCCCGCCATATTATAACAGCTACTCACATGCAGCAGTAAAAGTCCATGCCGTAGATACCGATCGCCGGGTCGTACTTGATGCCCAGATCGATGTGCTCGGAGATGCCGAAGCCGAAGTTGCCGGTCTCGGAGAAGTTGCGCTTCCTCAGCTCGTACTCCTTGACCTTGAGGCCGCGCTCGAGGATCTCCTCCGCCTTGGGGCCGCGGACGGTGACGTGGACAGCAATCTTCTCGTTACGGCGAATACCGAATGTGCGGACGGTGTAGCGGGCCTTGCCTGAAGGGACCTGTATCAGTGCCGTGTTCTTCTGCATCACCCACGCCGGTGTGCGTTATCTTCAGGGCGCACGTACTGTAGACTGGTGTCTGACCGCTCAGCTGCTCGAGCACCTTTGCCGCTCTTGTCAATCTGTCACCAGACTCGCCGACGGAGATGTTGAGGACGAGCTTCTGGATGCGGAGCTCGCGCATGGGGTTGCCGCTCTTGTCTTTCGCGCCGTCCGCCTGGCCATCGGCCTGCTGCTTGGATGATTGTCCCTTGGCCTGTGGTGTGAGATGTTGGTCAGTGTCGCTCATCGTGTTAAGCGCGCCAGACTGTCGCTGTCGTGCCGGACACGTGCTATTCGCCATACGGTATAGATGGACTCACCATTGTGCTAGTGATCCGTCACGTCCTGGCAATGGCTTTGGTCGTTGTTCAGGTCGAATCGCTGAAGTCGAAGTCCCGATGTGGACTGGCGAATTGCGCGGTGCGGCTTTGAACCGACTCCGCAAAGTCTTGGCACGACTTCTTGCATGACTCGACCTGCTAGCAACTTTCGACACGCAGTCGCATCCGCATTCAAACAGCAACTTGGGAGAAACAGATCGACAAACCAGCTCCGCGACGTCTTCGAGCCCAAACGACCTACCCATATCAAAGACGTGCCTCGGCGCGCACCTGCGACACGATGGCGGCACCAAACAAGCAGGGCAAGATGGTGAGTGACCGTCCGCATTGAACGCGCAAAGAACCTGCGTTGACGGGTACAGATGGCTAACACATGGCATAGCAAGGCTTCGTGAGTCCGAACAACCTCAGCCGATCGCGTCATGTCACTTACTCTGTCTACAGATCAACTATCGCATGCGAGCCACGATGCACGACGGACGTCAACTGGTGGGTCAGATGCTCGCCTTCGATAAGCACATGAACCTCGTCCTGGCCGATTGCGAAGAGTACCGCAAAGTGAAGCGCAAGACGAAGACGAACGCTGCGCCGGGCGCAGGCGCAGCACAGCAGACGGTTGAGACAGCTGCCACTGCTTGCTTTCTGGCATCTACCGCGACTCCTCAGAAATCCGGACGAGGTGCTGACTATGCCGATTTACTATGACAGTCTTGAGGACGAGAGATCAATCCGAGCGGCCGAGAATGTGAACGCTTGGTGCAAGGATTTGCTCGAAGTAATATATACCAGATCATATGACGGTCGCGCGCGTGACCACAAGGTTGACTTCCTGCATCGGACCATTCGGCTTCTTGTCAGAGGACGAAGGTGTCCAAGCGGTCTTCATGAAGAGGTCGCCGCCTGACTCGAACCACTAATGATGCTCGTGCGCCTGCATTTGGCGCTCGCGAAAGGCTTGAATGTGCGGACTGGTAAACATGTCTTCTACATATTCTTGGACCATGCGACGGATGCTCTGACACTTGCTGGAAAATACGAAAACGACTCGCGAGGGGTGCCAGTTCGACTGTGGACGGAACTTGACAAGGTCGGCAGCCACTTTTACAAGGTCCACTTCAGTATGAACCCGATTTCCGCCGGAACCGGTTGCCAAGAAGCACAGGAATTAGCTCGACAACAATGGTCCGCTGAGCTGTTTAGTCGATCTCTAAGAGTGCATAAGGGAACGGAGTGGGCCGGTCGAGAAGATGACGCTTTTCTTGCTCTGGCGATATGTCACGGTCTTGTGTCTTACGTCAAACGGGTGCTTGTGGATCATCCTTCAGCCGTAGCGGGTTTGGCCACGGGGCTCTATCTGCAATACGCATTGCACACGATTTGGAGTCCGCACTACGACATGGTGCGCCTGCTGCTTAATGCGGGAGCTAATCCCAACCAGAACAGTACGATTACGGTACTCGGAGTCTACACCGTCTGGGAAACCTTTATAACCCGCTGCTACAGCCGTCCAAATAA
>NAJQ01000404.1:0-26596 GCA_005059865.1 Friedmanniomyces simplex
ACCTTCATCTCGGGGATGTTGGCGTGCTTTCTACCCATCTTCGACGGCGCCATGTCCACGCCAAAGTCGAGCGACTTGTGGGGGTCATTGGCATCCTCGATGCGTTGCTTCTTCATCAACCTGCGGTGCAGGAAGAAGCACACCACAAGCAGGCCAACGATGGGGATCCTGCGCTGGTCAGCCCGCGTCTCGCCCTTGCAATTCTTCCACTACTTACACAGCGCCTAGCACAATGGGCAATGTCTGCGTGTTCATGCCATCCGTCGGCTTGGCACATACTGACGACTTGTTGCCGGGTTCGCAGGTGCTTGACGAGGCCGCGCTGTCCGTCGACGTGGCCCGCTCCACCAATGTTCTTGTCATGAGATGCATCGCCTTCTTGCCATTTTCGACGAGGATGTCGAGGGTGTGGAGTTCAGGTCGCGTGAGGTGCCGGTTGCTGTGGGGGAGGTAGGGGAGTTTCATCGTCCAGCGGTCTCGGCTGCGTTCGAGACCGCGTCACGGTGGCTGTCTGCGACAGAGTCTGCCACGGGTTGCTTGCTGGTGGTGAAGGTGTCCGCGTGTGCTACCCCAAAACGCGAAGGATACGACTCGGGGGTGTCTGCTGCTTGGAAATGGAAGTGTACGGTGGTGTTGGTTGGGTGGAAAGGAGTGAATGCGGGGGATTGTTCGTCGTCAGGCGTGAAGATGGTATGTACAATGAGTGACTGTGGTGAGTGCCGGTAAGGAGCGACGTGATGACAGCCCACACCGATCGAATACGAGGCGTCGGTGGTGGTGGTTGAAGAGGGAGATGGGCGGGTTGAAAGAGAGCGAACTGAGCAGGAGAGACACGGCGGAATGCAGGGCCCAAGCGCCAAGGCTAACGGATAGCAGATGAAGCCAAGATGAAGGAAGGATTAGCTGGGTTATGGTGCATGGGTGGGAGATTGCCTGACCCTTCCGCCGATCCGCCGTAACGACTATCCTACTCCACTCTCCCATATCAACGGGAAGGGAAGGTGTTGCTGTGGTGCTTGGTGTTCTCCTAGTTGAACTCACCTCTCCCCCAAAGTGAGGTAGCCGCCCACACCAATGCAGGTACCGCGGCAACCAGTGCAGACTGACTTCCACCACCCTCGTCCGTCGGCCAATAAGCATTCCCAAGAGATGCTTCTAATGCACGACACGGTTGCTTAGCGCGGATAGCTTCCTCCTGGTAGACCGTAGACCCCACCTCCAGTCTTCACTCTTCGCCCTTCCTCCTGACCCACACTGCACCGCCGACATCATTGGTAGACCGCGGCGGTGACATGCCTGTCGACGCTGTACCGACAACCCTCACACCTACATCTACTCCGACATACAGCCTAGGTGGTCGGCGACTACCATATGGCGACTCCGACTTCCGACTAGCAGACCACCCTAAACACCAACCGCCTGCAGCCTATCACTCTCAACATTCGTCTGCTCTTGTCAACCCCATCTGCATCACAACCTTGCTCAGGTACAGGTGTCAAGGCCTGACTTCAACCCTCGCAACCCTCCGACCTCCCTCGTCAACGCAGACCCGACCGCTCACCGCTCCTCAACCATCGCCCTATTATACCCCTCCTGAAACGCCACCCGCAACTCCTGCAAATCCATCAACCTCATCGGCTTTTTGCCCCCCTTCCTAGCCGACATACCCTCCACCACCGCCTCCAGCGCCCCCTTCACCTCCCCCTTCACCAGCTTCAGCAGATTATGGTACTGATGATTCCCGTACACCTCCACCTCGTGACCGACCCGACCAAGATCGAACTCGCAGCTCATGGTCCCCTCACCTTTGTAGAGCTGGTGGACGGCGAACGTTAGCTTCAGCTTCTGGATGTGCGTCTGGCAGGACAGCGGGATAGCGGACAGGAACGCGAACGTCTCGAGCGTCTCGCGGAAGACCGCGTGCCGCTCCCTCCGCGCTTTGTCCGTCCACGGCTTGCGTACGGAAGGTTCGTGGCGGGCGAAGTTCAGCTCGAAGGTGTGGCGACTGTAGAAGACTGAGAGGACCTCCTGTCGCACCGCTTTGCCCGTCATCGCGATCGGCGGCTGACTCGGCGGCGTCTTCAGCGTCTTAGGGTAGTGGACCATCGACAGCTCGTAGATGACATTGCGCACTTCAGCCGGCAGCTCAAAGAACCTATGGAACTCCCCCTGCTCGTCCGCGGCGAACAGGGCCTGCCTCGTCTGGTACTGCTTGTGAGACTCGCTCCGGGCCCGGCCATCGACCTCCACATCTAGATTGCGGGCGCTGCAGAATTTTTCCAGTCCCCGCTCTGTTGAGAGGAGGTAGCAGGGCAGGCAGCGATCGACGCGTTGCATCAGGTGGGTGAGTGCGGCTTTGCTGGCATTGCCTCGTGCTTCTTGGCCGTACCCGGCATCCATTAGCAGCTTCAGGAGGGCGTTGCGACTGAGGTGGCGGTAGTCTTGTTTCCAGTACCGGGCGAAAGCGGCGTTGTTGGTGTCCGCGGTTTTGGACATCACGGTGGATTGTTCCGGGATGGTTTGCCAGTGCAGTTTGCGTAAGAAATCATGTTTCACTGGGGAATGAAAAGAGGGAATTTAATAAGAGTTCTGTTGCTAGCGCAACGGGCAGATCGAGTGCTTGACGCTGCCTTTCGCGCGTGGCACGGTCCACATGTCCTGTGAATGCGTCCGCGTGATGGTACAAGCCACGCACCACAGACAGCTTTTCACACGCGCATACCCAGGATAGACTCACCTGCGGCAGCACGCTCCACTACCTTTCCAAGGCTGAGCCGCCCGTGCCGTGCATACGCTTGCTCTCGAGTTTGCTGTCCGAAGTCTCTCCGTCCTCATCCTGTGCCAGGGTGCCGAGCTAGGATGGGAATCAGCGCTGATCAAATGGCGCGCAGACGAGAAAGGTGCCGGCACTGACAAGCACCCCTTCTCGATCGCCATCCTCACCGCAAAGCTATCATACACCTTCAACACCGCCTCGTCCTCGCGCTCGATGAACTTGTTCTGCGCGCCACGGCTCCCCTTCCCAATGGCATGCAGCCTCTCCCACGTCTCAGAAGCCGTTTCTTTCACCACCTGTCCATCACCCGAGCCCACAACCTTCACCTCATACGCGAGCCCCGTGCCCGCTGAGGCTGCTACCCAGCATATACGGCTGGGACCTTCAAGATACGCATCGTAACGCACGCACGTCCCTAGAACGCCAGCACAAAAGCCGCAGAAGGCGCACGAGCAATCACGTCCCATCGCTCCGCCCGAGTATTTTGAAACCCATGGTCTCGGCCTCTCGCTCTGCAGTCTCCTGACCTGACGGTAAAACCCGCACATCCAGTTCCAGCACGAGTGAAGTCCAGCGGTAGGGTATCGGCAGCGCCTCCCTACCGGATTAGACCCCATACTCCGCGTCAAGGGCGGCGGCTGCGTGGGGCAGGGGTCGCAAAGGTCTTGCGGGAATTCAGCCATGTAGGGTAGTTTTACTCGTATGTGATATCCTTTCTGCTCCCGGCGAGAGATGTGTGAGTCTTGAGATGGTTCTGCTCCACACCCGCCGTCTCCACTGAACACTTTGGTGTACGGCTTCCTGCGAGAGTGGTCCGCCCGGTGGCATACTGATGCCGCGAATCACCGACGAATTGTCGAAGTTCGTCTCTAGCGCATTGATTCTAGCGGAGCTCGTGACGCTCTGTCCTATCCTCTCCGCATACTGTACGCTAGCAGTCAGTCCCTGGAGATGCCGCCGCTGCCACTCGAGTACAGAATAGTTGCCGCTAGGGACAAACTGACGCAAGTCTCCGACGCCTTAGTTGATGATGCGATTGAGTCGCCCAGTACCTGTCATGCTCGTCGTCGCGCTTGGGCGCCACGGTGAGGAGGGCGGAATAGCTGTCGAATCGGAGCTGTCGTTAGTATGATGCCTTGTCATGGCTATCGTGGCGTGTGCAGTAGCGTGGCTGTTATGATGTTCAGTAGCTGATCGGGTGAGAAGAGTTCCCAATCATGAGAGTTGTGCTGGTCAGTAGCTGGTCAGGCGACAAGACAGTAACCTGTATGTTCCACGAAGTGTCGTTATTGGCAGATGTAGGTTACTGAGTGTGAAAAAATTGATGTAGTGATGCGTGCTCCACGACAACAAACGTGCAACTGCTTCCATCAGATCTCTCAGTGAGCCAGGCGGAAGTAAAGCGAGAGAGGCAATGAAAATGAGCTCACAGGTAAGACCACTCAGAGGAGCAACGTACAAATGATATTGATGAACCCTAGGTCCCTCAAGAGCCGCCAGCCAGCCGGCAATCGCAGCCCCCACAACCACAACCACGACAAACTCCCGAACTCCACGCTAAAGTGACTCATCTACACGGAAAACCATAGCAAGCAGACTTCAAGTCTCCATCACCACTTCTCACCCCACTTCCCGCTCCGCCACCAACTCCCTCCCCTCCGCCTGCAGTCTCCCAATCGCTCCCTTCACGCTCTCAAACGTCAACATAGTCGTCATAGCCGCCGGAACCGCCCGGATCAGATTCGTGCCCATTCCGTTGTAAAATGCTCGCCATCCTTCCTCCTGCAAGATAATCTTACAAGTGCTCACCACACCTCGGTATTTCGGCTGGTACGCCGCGCCATCCGTATTTCCGACGACTTTGTTGCCTCCACGATGTAGGGCTTGGCTGTGCTGACCATGGTGGTCGCTTTCGGGGTGGATGTGGCGAGTTTGGGTTTGCATGCGAGTGCGGAGGACTTCGTGCGGGTACGTCGCGGTCGTAGCGCAGGTTTTGGAGAGGAATGTTGCGGCGAGGATGCCGAGGGTGGTCCGGCCGTCGGTGGCGGGTGTGGAGTTCGGTGCGGACTCGCCCATTTCGAGGCCGGTGAAGCGTTGCTTGAAGTATTCGTAGAGTGGGAATTGAATCGCTACGTGGGTGAGGCCCAGTAGAGCGGGCCCGAGGCCGGAGTAGAAGACTGCCATTCCTTCCGCCCGGTACATCTTGCGGGCAGCGTCGAGAGTGCTAGTGTAGTGCCACGGCGTGCGGACGCCGTCGGAGCGGGAAGGTGACATCTGCGACATGAAGCGGGTCTTGATAACCCAGATTGGATTCGTGGTCAGAGTGCTGCATGCACCAGCGGCCACGGCGGAGAGCATCTGAGCGAGCACTTTGTCGCGGCCTCTCGTGTACCAGCCGTTCTCGTAGAAGTATTCGCGGCTGCGGTTGTATACAGCCATGTACACTGCCCAGGTGGGGAGGTAGCCAATCAACATTGGTGCCAGCCCTCGGTACATTCCTTTTATTCCATCGTCTTTTAGAATCGTTCGAGTCGTGCCGACCAAGCCGTGATACAGCTGGCTCGCAGGCGGACCCGGGCGGTGCACGGCGCCGATGTGGAAGGAGTTGCCAGCTTGAAGCTTGGTCTTGATCACGTCGAGAGGACATGTGACCACACCACTTGCCGCGCCGGCTATTGCACCGCTGAAGCTCGCGATGCTCGTATTCGATAGTCCGGTGGTCCATATCGCCAGCGCGGGGAAGGGCGTATGTCGGACGAGGACCTGCTTGGTGTCCTTCGCGAGTGTGTTGGGGGGTCCATGATCGTGTGTGTCGCCGTCACCTTCGGCCATATTCTGCATCGGCTCACCGGGGCTACCGTCTTTGTCTGGCGAGCGGGAGCATGCTCAGCGAAGTATGTGTAGGAAGGTGTAGGTGTTGAGGTGCGGCGACGGATGATTGAGTCGAAGGATCGTTATATATGTTGTAGACCGGCAGGTGCTGTGTTTGCTCTTATCATTCGCCTTCCGCCTCCGCCGCTCTTCACTGCAGTCTCCGCCCCGCCGCTTCCCAATCACGACGCTCAAGTTACTTGCCGCCGATGTCGTTCACTACTGCTGTCGTACCTGCTTGCCTGGTGACGTTTGGAGGGCGAAGATCATTCAGTGAATGGTTCTGTCGGCTTGGCGAAGTGTCGTGTGCTGTGGTATCGCTGTTGCCGTGCGTTTCACCGCTGACGAAACAGGCTGCCCACCCAAAGCAAAGAGAAGCTCTTCTTAAGCTCGCGCGGTGAAGTGGGGAAGTCGGAGCCATCTGGATGTGTGCCGATCCCGAGGCTTTCCCGCTGACCTAATGCACTGACCAGCATTGGCAACTTCTCGCAGGAGGGAGCTCATACACACTGACCGACCACCCGACACACTCCGCTGCCCACCACCGCCGAGATGTCGTACCCTACCCTCGCACCCTTCATCCAGGCGCGGCCCTGGCTGATGAGATGGATGCGACCCATGGCCCGGTGGTACTTCGACAATTCTGGCTACCGGAAGCTCGGTCTGAGGTATGCCACACCCGTGAAAGCACTGGGGAATATCAAGCATGCCGAGAAGACAGTATAGAACGTGGGCTGATATGCCGGTGCCTGCAGAGCCGACGATCTCATCCCCGAAGAGAGCGAATCCGTGCAGCTCGCGCTCAAGCGCCTTCCGCCGAAGGAGGCCTACGACCGTGTCTTCCGCATGAGGAGGGCGTTCCAGGTACATACAAGAACGTGAGGATCGCAAGAGGAGATTGGGCGCTCACGGAAGATGTAGTGCTCGCTCGCCCACCAACTGCTCCCACAAAACGAGTGGACAAAGGCAGAGGAGGTACGTTCTCGAATGCCCCACCCCCGGCACGACCTATCACCGCCTCATCCTCGGCGTATATCATAGAGCAGACATACTGATTTCATGTCTACAGGACGTCGCCTACCTCGAACCCATCATCAAGGAGGTCGAAGCCGAGCGGACGGAGCGCGAGGACCTGGAGTCCATGATCATCAAGAAGCGGACCGCGGCGTCGGCCAAGGGAGGGCACTGATACGCCCGCGTGGAGGCTTGGAGGAGGAGAGGGCGGCGCAACTGTTGTACATATTGCGGGCTCGCCGGGAGTGCATGCGGTCATAGAGATATCAGGCAGAGCGTGTATCATATCGAGCGAGGTTGTGCTGAAGCGCATCCCACACTCTACTGCTAGTATGCGGTACCTACTGCTTCTTCTGCATGGCGTTACTGAGCGTGGTCTTCTTCCTGTCTCAATCACGTGATATCGCATTCTTCAAAGGCGTCGATCGCCGTGACTCCACGCCGCTGACATCTCCGCCTTTGACAACCTCAATCCTTCCTTATCTTCACACACGCCATACGGACATTGAGTTGAATACGTCTCCCGCATAGCCAATTCAACCTGTAAACCTGGCGATCTGGTCTGTTCGACCCGGGAAACTGGACTTGCCAAAGACGCTTCTGATCGTCAATATACTGTCGCTATATTGCCGGCGGCCACCTCGAGGTCTCGTATTCTCGGCTTCCAGAGCACTCACGATGTCTCTACGGCGCTCGGCACGTTCAAAATCTCAGCCACAAGCCGCTGTTTCGTCATCAAACGGGCATGCTGCTGAAGCCGCTGCGCCATCCAGGAAGCGCGGACGTCAAAGCAAAGCGAAGGAAGACATCGCAAGTACTACGATAGCTCAAGATGGCATGTCGACCGGTGCTGTCAATGGCTCGAAGGCATCGATGCCGCCCCCACTGACGACACCGAACAAGCGACGGAAGGTGGCGAGTTCGCCAACGAAGCCGCCTCCCATCACACCGACTCCGTCCGCTATTGGGTTCATGACGAGTAACAGCGTCCTTCGCCCAACCTACAGTACAGGCGACATCGACGATGCAACGCCGGCGCCCGCGGATAGACCGGTGCAACCGCACCATACCAACGCTACACTGATTACACCTCGAGGCACCCAGGTCCCGCCCAGCTACAGCAACTTCGAGGAGTCACCGTCCAAACCGTCTACAGAGCCTACCACAACAACCAATTGCTTACTCGACGAAGCTGTGGCGCACCTACTGAAAGTCGACCCAACCCTCAAACCCGTAATAGACAAACACCCCTGCCGCGTCTTCAGCCCCGCCGGCCTAGCCGAGACCATCGACCCCTTCCGCTCCCTCGCCTCGGGCATCATGGCCCAGCAAGTCTCCGGCGCGGCAGCAAAAAGCATCAAGAACAAATTCGTCGCGCTCTTCCCTCCCAAGTCCTGTCCGACGGGTTTCCCTCCTCCAGCCATCGTGGCCGAGACGTCGATTCCTCGGCTGAGAGAGGCGGGACTGAGCCAGAGGAAAGCAGAGTACATCCAAGGTCTCGCCGAGAAATTCACGACCAACGAACTCACCATCCCCATGCTCATGAACGGCTCCGACGCGGACGTCATGTCGGCCCTCGTCGCCGTCCGCGGATTAGGTGTCTGGAGCGTCGAGATGTTCATGTGCTTCGGCCTCAAACGCCTGGACGTCTTCTCCACGGGGGACCTGGGCGTGCAGAGGGGGATGGCGGCGCATGCGGGGAAGGATGTGGCCAAGTTGAAGGCGAAGGGGGGCGGGAAGTGGAAGTATATGGCGGAGAAGGAGATGCTGGAGCGGGCGGAGAGGTATCGGCCGTTCAGGAGTTTGTTTATGTGGTATATGTGGCGGGTGGAGGATGTGGATGTTGAGGCGGTTGGTGGGTGATCCGGAGGGGCGAGAGTGGGTTATCAATTTATGGGAGAGGTTCATCACCCTTACGTGGACAGGATGCGGTAAGGGTACCTTAGCGACGGTTGGTATTCAATCCTCCACCTCTCGGAGACGACAATGCTTCGTCGTTCATCTGCATCTGGAAGCACCCTCGCTGGAAACTCATGGAGACAACAATGCTTCGCCTTACACCTTTATTCGAAAATATTCTGGTTCACTGCCACCTCTCTGAGACAACAAGGCTTCACCTGACACTTCCATAACGCAGCCTCACTTCCTGCAATCTCATCTCATATATCAAGCTACCTCCGGACGTTTGCCTTGATAGCCAAGGGCTTTCCCGACACCCGCAAAGTACCAGACTATCCAGTCAAGTGGTACCGATATCCCAACCTCCGCTGCGGTCAATGACGTTCTCGGGTACCAGAGACAATCATGACGACTACTGGAAGATTGACCTTTACAACGGCACCGCAAAGGAGATGCGCGCGTGGCTTGAAGACCGCCACTACCAGGTCGGCGCTTTCAAGGAGAAGGATCGACTGGACCAGTGCATCCTTCGCTCGAAGCTTGGACGTATATCCTACTACAAACACACCAACGCCGAGCTGAGAAATCTCATCGCCATTCGCAAGATCGACACCTCCGCGCCGTCGATGCAGCACTACCGCGGCAACACCAAGGAGAAGCTCCTGGCCTTGCTCGATTACGAAGACGAGCACCCGAAGTTCGAGCGCTTCCTGCAGCTGCCGCCCGAGCTGCGCAACAAAGTCTACGCCTACCACTACGCCGACTTCAGGGACCGCATCTACGCCCCCAGTCAACCGCCACTCTCCCGCATCTGCCGCCAGCTCCGTCGAGAGTCCCTGCCTATGTTCTACGCCACCTGCGAGTTCGAGCTCAGGCTCCAGCGCTTCAGCCCGTCGTACCGCTACTCCAATCCGCGGCCGGCTACGTTCCGGCTCACCGTCGGCGATAGAATGCTGCTGTTCTTGCACAGCACCGACCCCAAGCATCTCGCTGCGATCCGGCGCCTGCATATTTCAGCCAGCTGGAAGTGTCCCGGTAAGGTGTGGAGTCTGTATCGGGTGTGTATAGGACATGGCGGGGAGTATACGGTGGAGGCTGATGGGGCGTTGGCTTCTGCGGCTCTGGTGGCCGCCGCAAGGAGCGTGACGAAAGGTGTTGAGAGGCGGATGACGGCTGCTGTGGAGATGGTCGCGGCGAAGATCGCGGCTCGGCCGGTGGAGGATAAGGTCGTGAAGGATGATTTCTTTGAGCTGCGGAGGGCGATTGAGGTCGGGCTCAAGTGAGGCGAAGGCCGGGATGACGAGGTGGAGGAGAATACGAGCGGGGTGTACAAAGGGCAGAGAGGGTAGGTAGTAAGGGTTTGTGGCCGTTCTGCTTATACCGACTTCCACCCAAATGATCACTATACCCTCCGGTACCTCCGTAGCTCAGATTCGAACAAAGTGATGTCCGGAATTGGAAGCACGGCAATACCCAGCACGATCAGGGTAACAGCTAAACCTGGAAGTGAACGTATACAGAGAGTCTCTTATGAAAGACCCCACCTCACCTACACAACCGATTACCTTCACAACTACTCCCACTTTTTCGACTCCACCGCGTGTTTCGAAACGTCGCTGTTCCAGTCCAGTCCAGCAGTATGGTAATGCCTCCACAACCTTATAGCGACCTCAGCATCGTTGAGGCAGCGGGACAGCGTGTTGTTCACGAGCTCTACAAACCCGCATAACAATGATGCCTTTGTTGCCCGCCCCAGACTGAAGATGTTGAACGTCAGAACGCCGAGTTCGCGAGAGCCATGTGTTCTTGAGCGCAGAATCGTCACAGACAACGTTTTCGACGCAGCCAGCGACAGGCGCCTCAGATCATCGTCAGCCGGCGGAGAGCGTGGACATGTATACAGGACGTCGGGGTTTTACTCGGAAAAGTCGGCAAGCCGGCCACTTGCAGCAGCTGCAGATCATTTGTCGCAAGCCGCCGGCGGTGGGGAAGTCGTGCATGAGGCATGTGCATGTAGACGTTTCGGAGGTTCTTGGCAACCAGAGGGTGACATAACATAGGCTTTTGATGGCAGCAAGAAGAGATAGGTGGTTATCGGGCGCCGCGGAACAGAGTGTCTTGTCTTGTACCTACCTCCACCGGTGTGTAATCCTTACCAAGGTTCGCCACGACGACGACGACGGTGACGGGATGTGGACATCTAGATCTCGATCCACCTTGGGTGCACGAGCTTTTGCTTGCTCGCCACCGCCGCGCCGGAACATATATGCGTGACAGCGAGTGTGTGGCATGCCGTTATCTCTGATGAATTGATAATGGATGGGTGAACAGGAGTAGGAGTTGGAGTTCAGGTTGATGGAAAGGAGAGGGGCACATGCGAACGGATCTCCTCTATAGAATGTACATCAAGTCATGCGAGATTAGTGGCTGCCGGGGTGCGGACGCTCGCAATTCTACCGAAACGAGTGATGGCAACAGCCGCGGGGCCGTTTGGATATCACGGGCGTCTGTGCAGTCGGACTAGCAAGTGTCTTGTCTGTATGTGGACTGTACGGACGGCGACTGCATTACGCACTCACTTGTTGGGTCCCGTGACGGGAGTATTGAATTGGATGCAGTTGCCACTCGCGCCCACGGGCAGTTACATGTAGCTTTCTGGTCGTGGTGAGATAGAGCGGCGGCAACGACCAATGATGGGAGATGCGCACGTTGAATCCTAGTCTCGTTGTGGGGGGGAGTCTCGGGGAGTGGTAGTGGGTGGTAGCGCGGCTGAAACGGGACAAGTGTTGGAAGCGGCGACGCGGCCAAAGCTCGCCATTTCTTCCTCAACCTCCCTTTCCCTTTCCCGCCGGCCACTCCCTCATCAGGAATCACATTCGTGCCAGCAACAGCCACTTCATCCTCCTCCACCTGCATCTCCTCCATCCACCACGCACCTTCCCTCGCTAGGTGTTTGCTTCTCAACCTCCCCATCTTCCTCTTCACCCTTCGCTCGCTGCTGCAATCACATCTCCAGCAAACACGCCTTCATCCATTGACTTATTCCCGCGCCGCCAACTTCTTGTGCAGCAGCTTTAGAAGAACCAAGGTACGCTCGACTACCCAACACGACCTCATCACGACGAGCTTCATCATCACCATCGTCATCGAGACACTCCGCTGACACACGCGTCCCCAGTTATCCGCATCGTGGAATCACACAATGGCCGCCTTGAGGTATCTCGTGCCGGCGCTGGCCGTTGCAGGCCGGGCGGTTGGTGAGTGCAAGATGAAGCATACCTGTACGAGCATGACGGTATACTGACGGACGGTGACAACAGCCCAGTGCAGCAATGCCGCAACCACTACCCTCCAGAGCGCAGGCGACGCCTCCGCCCTCGCATCCTGCTCCACCTTCTCCGGCAGCATCGCCATCGCCACCGGCACCACAGACCAGATCGCCCTCGACGGTATTCAAACAATAACAGGCAGCTTGACGGCGGACAACGCGACGCAGCTCACAGCCCTCTCCGGCAGCAGCTTGGAGATCATCACCGACGCCTTCTCGCTGAGCAGCCTGACCATCCTGACCACCCTCAACTTCCCGCGACTGGTCGAGGTGGGCACCCTCGACTGGACCGCGCTGCCCGCGCTCCAGGGCCTGTCCTTCACCACCGGCGTGCAACAGGCCAGCTCCGTCTCCATCCAGAACACCCAGCTCAACACCCTCGACGGCATCAACCTGCAGATGGTGGACCAGATGACGATTGCGAACAACCCTTACCTTAATGATATCAACATGCAGCTCGGCAACATCACCCAGTCGCTCATTCTCGAGGCCAACGGCCGCAACGTCAGCGCCACCTTCCCCAACCTCGAGTGGGCGTACAATATGACGTTCCGCAACGTCTCCCAAGTCTCAATCCCCTCGCTCGCCTCTATCAACGGCTCGATGGGCTTCTACGCCAACTTCTTCAGCTCGATCGCAGGCTCGAACTTGACCACCGTCGGTGGCTCGCTCTCGTTCGTCAGCAACGAGGCCATGACCAACCTCTCCTTCCCGGAGCTCACCACCGTCGGCGGTGGTCTCCAGGTGGCGAACAACACCGCGCTCGAGTCGGTTGACGGCTTCTCCGCGCTCAAGACAGTCGGTGGTGCCTTGGACTTCAACGGCAACTTTAGCAGGTAAGCACGCATCGCATCCAAGATCTCTGCTACTTCCCGAACATCCCCCAGCTGACGTGCGTTGCCACAAACAGTGTGATGCTCCCCGCCATCTCCGACATCCGCGGCGCTTTCAACCTGCAGTCGGCCAGCGACATCAGCAACTCGTGCAACCACTTCCAGCCCCTCTCCGGCAGCAACAACGTCATCAAGGGCACCTACACGTGCTCCGGCGGCGAGTCCCACCCGGGCGGCACCGGCACCCTCTCCCCCGGCACCAACACGGGCGGCGGCAGCAGCTCCTCGGCCAGCGCGTCCAGCTCCGCCAATGTGGTCTACATCTCGGGCGCGACAGGTCTGATGGGTGTCGTGGCCGCTATCTTTGGCATGCTTTAGAAAGAAGGAAAAGAATGAGAGTTTGTAGTGTAGCGTTCGTTGGTTGAGAATGAGGGAGGAAGGGAGAATGGCGAGGGGCAAAGCGATTATGACCTTTTTCAAAAACTGTCTTTGTTGTCGCTGCTGCACTGTTGCCAGGGCGTTTGAATGAGGCTGTGTTTTTCCCCCTCCGAGGCAGAGAGCAGCAGAGTTGCATTTGCATTTGCATAGACTAATTGTAACCTCACGTGAAATATTTATATCCCCCAGAGCTTCCAGTTGGTTGATGATACTGTACTTACTGAGGTTGGGGGATTGAGTGAAGGTTGGGTCACAGCCGTCGTAGGCTGATGTTATTGTTGTTGATAGTATACTATAATGACCAGGCATTTAATGCTTCACGTTCCTATGCGCCTTCCTCTGGTGGGGCATTGGACTACTGATGTGGTAAGGTACTGGTTGGTACCTGAGCTGGTTGGTCCTCCTGCTCTGCTCTCCTCCAACCTCCTTTCTGCTTGGCAGGCTTCCATGTTGCTCGAAAACCGCTCTCCCCCCTCGAACCCAGGTGTGAGGGTTCCGTCGATTATCGTCCTTGTAATCAACTTCCAACCTTACCTGATACTGATACTTCGCGGAGTTCCGTCTACGTGTATGGTGCCTGTGGGCATCGCTCTACTACTGGTATCTGAGGTGGCCATCCTGCTGCCATCCTGCTCTCCTCCAACCTCCTTTCTTGGCAGCAAAGCTTCATGTTGCTTGAAACCGCCCCCTACCTAGAACCACAGCCGCGCCACAGCCGTTGCCAAGGCCGTGAGTGACACTGGGTTTGTTGTTCGACGATGGAAGGATCCGGTGCATCCGGTGCATCGATCGTCCATGTTCTCCCCAGAGACTGAAAAAAAGCAGAGCACAGCACAGCACAGCCCCTTGAGGCTTCGATCACGACTTGACGTTGACAACATGAACAACCCGCTGATACCTCCAGTCACCTCCCCCTCATCACATCACAACAGCTCCGATCCTCTTAACGCCCACCTCAGTCTTCGGGCAATTTTGTCATGATGACTACATGTACATCGCTTCCAGTCTTCATCTTCATCTTCTCATCTCTTCCTTCACACCTGCATATCTCTCGGCCGAGCTTCCGCGCGGTCTACATGGGTTACCTCCAGAGTGTATCTCATCACATACAGTACCAGTCGAGTCGAGCGCGCCTGCATGGGGAAGAAAACTTGAACGCCCTTGCCGCGAAACTTCGCGGGAGTAGTAGTACATGTGAGGCTTGCAGCGCCTGGTGCTCCCCGGATGCAGGCCCCTCTGCTGCTTCCGGCGCGCGACAGCTCCTCAGTGCGCTTATCTCGAAACGAGAGCCGGGGGTGCATCATCTGGCCCTGCAACTAATTTGCGCCGCGTACTGTTGTTGTTGTTGTTGTTGACGGACCTGACCTGGAAGACTGCGCCCCCCTGCGAGCGGCGTTCCGGGCCAGAAATCGAGCGCTTCGGCTGTGCGACTTGAAGAGGCTTCGTGCATTGGAGCTGGTTCACGGCGGGTGTTTTGGAGTCGACGTCACTTCCCCAAAAGGCCTGCCACCACGATGGGGAAGAAGCAGCATGCGAGCAGCGCCGGTTGCGTACGCTACCGAGCTGTCACGACGATCGCCAGTGAATCTCGGAGAAATACTCTGTCACTACCTTACGCCTTGCGGTACGATTGCAGGGTGGTGTGGAGATCTGGCGGGCTCCGCTTTTTGTGACTAGATGGTGTAGGTGTGGGTGTGGTGGGTGTCACCGCATGTGCCACGGCTCTTCGCTATCCACTTGGCAGACGTTCCGCGCATGGATCCGCTGCCTCGCATCTTCCGCATGGCGTCTGCTCGGCTGCGATCGCCTGCTGAGCCGCCCAGATACCGGGGTGAACGCCTGGGCAGATGTCGGTCCCCGCATGGGTAGTCGCAGGAAGCACGCAATAGCGACTGCTGCTGTCCGGCGGGGGAGACTGGAGGGGGACTTGGGATTACCGGGTCGCTCTCCTGCGAATCGTGAATGATTTCTCCGAGGACGTCGAAGTGGAAGGGATTTTCAGCACACAAACGCACGAGCGAACCCCTTGCGTGATTGTCGTTGCGGTGAGCGAGCTCAACGGCTGGGGTATGCACGGTCACACGGTCTCAAAGGGCAGGACTTGACAGCGGACTGTCGTGCACAGCAGCGAGTGCTCTTCAGACTAAGGCCGGCAGCCTTCAAGGATCGCCAATCGATGCTCACCGGGCGCCGCATGGAAGCAGGCAAGGGTCTGGGTGCGTTGGACATTGGTTGTTTCTGCGGGGAACGGCGGAAGGAGACGCCCATGCAAGGAAGGCAGCCCCACGGAAGCACTGTGCTAAGCTTCCCGCTCGATGTGGCTGCCCGAAAGCTTACCCGGTGGCCGGTTCCAAGCGTCGACTTGCTCAGGGCTGGCAGTCACCTACCCGCTTCTGGCGCCGTGTGGGAGTGAGAGCTGAAGCATACCAGGGTGCATCCCGGCATGGTTACAATGCTGGTGCATCCGGCTCGAGGCCTCGCGACTCCCCGCGTCTCGACGGCTTCATCGTTGACATGGGGGAGACGTTCTGCTCCTGGTTGTTGACACTGGGGAAGTTGCAGGGTATGAGGGAAGCATAAGTACGGACATTCTGTCATCTGTCAATCCTTTCCTTCGATCCATCGTACTCGTCTTTTTCTTACGCTGATTCCGTGATCGTTTTTCATATCAGGTCTCAGGTGGTCCGCTTTGGTTTCGGGCGGTATCGTTCTGTGTCTCTGTCGAACGACTTGTACTCTTAGAGTCAGCTTCCTCCAACAGCAACTCCAACACCTCGACGTCCCCATCCGAAACCAACAATGGCGAACCGTCACAACTTCCGTGCCGTACCGAGCCAGGAGTGTAAGGACAGCCAATGCCGCGTCACGCTCCCGAGTCTGAGTCAACTCGACTTGGGCTTGTACGCCCGTCGACACGACAGCCTGCAGCCAACGTCGCCATTTTCAACGACTCAGAACCAGCAACAACATGACATGCAAATGTATTCACCTTCCATCATCACCACGGACGTATCCCGCAGCGCGACTCCGGCATCGAGCCGCGGATCGTCTGCGGCACCGGACCCGCCGAAGAAGAAACAGAACAGGAGCAGAGGCAAATCCGACGAGGCCAAGAAGCGCAATGAGAGGATCGCGCGCAAAAGTCACTCCAACGTTCACTGCGACATGGAGGACGCCATCGCCCTCTACATCGGCTACGTCCCGGAGAAAGAACAGAAAGCCAGCAATGGAGCCTCCGCCGGCCTCCGGGGCGACAAGCTGGAAAACGAGAACGTCCAGGGCATGCTCCTCAACCACTTCCTGCAGCAGTGCCTCGAGCCCGCCTTCCTCCACGACCAGGCCGCCAACCCAACCACAGCCTTCGAGGACGGCCCCGCCGTGAAAGCCGTCCGCGCCGAGCTGGGCCGCGTGATCCAGGCCGGCAAGCGCGGGGGCAACGTGCTCTCCGGCTCCTGGCTCGACGACGGCGCCGACATCAACGCCACGCGCTGCGCCCGCCTCGACGACGTCTCCCGGGCTTGCAGGCTGCACCCGAGCAGCGCGGACTACCGCCTCTGTCGCCTGTCGCGGCGCAAGAAGACGTTCGAGGCGAACCTGCCGTATCGGAGTGAGCGGCAGCGCGTGGATCGCGAGGCTCTGGTTCGACGCCTTCGCGGGGCTCGTCTGGCTTGAGCGAGACTTGGGATCTCGGCGGTCTCTTTGGCGGCATCTCGGACGGCTTGACGGCTCTCACTCACTCACTCACTCACTCCATCAATTCAACACACGTTTCATCATCATGACAGCAGCGTTCTAGCAAGCGAGCGCCTGCACTTCCCGAGCGGGATATCTTGCGGCATTTTCCGGTTTGCTCATTGGTTCCCGGCGTTTTTCATCATTGGACAAAAGGGCGGCGAGCATTTATCCTAACAACTTCTTCCGGGCGTTCGAAGCGGCACATAATTCTGCACTGGCGTACACTCTGTCTGACGGCTGAGAGGAGATATGAGTGATGGCATGGAGACTTGGTTCATGGCTATGACTGACTGTTACGAGTATGAACATGACGCGGAGGTCATGGGATGTATTTAGCTCGTTGGATATACATCCGCTGGTCCTCGGGCGCCCCAAATTGAGATGAAATATTGGTAACTTGTTGCTCGGTGGCCTGCCCCTACTCTTCGCTGCACTTGGATGTCTCGTGTGGACTGACCTGACCTGACCTTCTCCGTCGGCTACATGACGTCGTCCGTTCGTGCGAGCTTCACGTGATCGGTTGGGCTCTGCTCATCGACTGTCTTTTGCGGCAAGGAGTCGTCCGTTTGCGCGAGCTTCGTGTCCTCGGTTGGGCTTCGCTCATCATCCTCAACCGGTTTCAGGCACAGCCTTTGAGCAACATTGTGATCGATCTGTCTGTTCAGCCCATCCCGTGGGAGCAACTGCCCGCCCGTTGTCCCGTCGACTAGCGTGCAGGTCGATTTGATCACGATGGTGGGACAGCATGACCTTTTCAGCCTGTGTCGCCTGTCTTCCCAACCCGCTCATGGTAAAAGAGTCGACGGGATGTTGCTTCGGATCTACTCTGCAGATTGTAGCACGAGCTGCTTGTTCATGCAGACGTAAGGTACTCAACGCTGCGAGACCGATGATGTCCGAAGCAGACCTGAGAACATCATGGGGAGCATGAAGCCTGGGTTGATAACGAGTTCTGTCGCGAAGCTGTCCGGATATCTCGCCCATCGCCGAGCAGACCTTTACCGAGTTGAATGTCCTTCCGGTGGCACACGTTGCTCAGCATGTACAAGGAAGTCGTCATACAACGTTAGACCGAGACTGGCCTCGATCGATGTGACCCAGGATCACAACCTAACCCTGTCGGTGGTCATGCAATTACCGTTCTCCCTTGGGCGTCTATCGCTAGGTCGCTAGGCATGTCGCTACTGATGCAGCCACCCAGGGCATCCGCCTCCCCCGCGTATGGCCTTGTGGTCGCGGCGCTAACATGCTTGCAAAGTGACAGGTCATGTTTCTTGTGCTTTGCTCGAGCTGCTCGTTCTGCACGTGCGGGGGGAGGCGGCTTGACGTCCAGATCGGCGGATCTAAGGGTATTGTGAGGTGTGTCTAGGTATTGACTGCCCCAGTGCGAATGTGAGAGGGAAGACCACAATGCTTGACGGGTAGTCGGTTGCTGAGATACTGTTCGCCCCTCGATATGAGTAATTTGATGTGAAAATGGTACCCGACTACTTCCTCCGGCAGTTACGCTGGTGAGTATGACCTCTGCTCAATAATGACACTCGTCTTGGACCGCAAATGTACACTCAGACAAGTACTGAGTACTTCGTCGATGCTGTTGAAGTCAAAAGTGGGTGGCGTCGACGGTTGCCAAGCCCCAGCATGCGGCTCACCCCCCCCAAAGCGGACAGATCGACCTCACGGCTCCTCCGCGGAAGACAGACGCCGTTTTGCAGCAATCAACGCCAGAAGCCTCTCCGCCCTCCGACGCCGCTGTATCGAAACTCCACATTGCGCATGTCTGAGCTGGACGTCATCTCGGAGCTGGCCCCACTGCAGACACTCAAGCGCCTTCGCGCGGAGGAGGAACACAATCGCTGAACGCCACTTGGCGTGTCTTCCCCCAACATGCTGCTACCAAAGGATGGAGTGGACTGGACGGCTGCCAGGGCACGATTACCGCCGAGCCGAGTGGTATGGAACTTCGTGACGCGAACGCGATTCCTGCTGGCGGTGGCATTGGTCGGCGTGATAATATTAATATGGGACGGTGTCAGCGGTACAGCGGGAGACATACAGAGGTGAGATTACGGCGGCGCAGACGGGGCGCGAGCGTATGATGCGCATGAGGTATGAGTAGCTGACAAGGACATGATGCTGCAGATTCTACTGCTACGGCCCGGGAAAGTCCCCCATGCAGATGAGCCCGAACGAGCAGGCGGAGTGGGCAGGCCACCAGCAGACCCCCCTCATATTCAACCACCATGCGCCCATAGACATCAACAGCACCACCATACAACGGGTAGACCTGAACTCGATCGAGTCCACTCCCAAAGCCGTCGCGAATGAAGAGCGTGTCCTCATCCTCACCCCGTTACGGAACGCCGCGCCGTACATAGAGCAGCACTTCGACCTGCTCTCGCAACTCACATACCCTCACAACCTCATAGATTTGGCATTCTTGGTGGGTGACAGCACAGATGACACGCTAGCGGTATTGGCGATGGAGCTGGAGCGGGTGCAGTCGCGGACGGACAAGATACCCTTCCACAGCGCGACGATTGTGGAGAAGGACTTCGGAGCGGCCGTGGGCATGGATGTAGCGAACAGGCATGGCTTCGAGGCGCAAGGCCCGCGGCGGAAGCTGATGGGCAAAGCGAGAAATTACTTGCTTTCGGCGGCGCTGAAGCCGGAGCACGCGTGGGTGTACTGGCGGGATGTGGATATCAAGGATTGCCCGTCGAAGATCATCGAGGACTTCGTGGCGCATGACCGAGACGTGTTGGTGCCTAGTACGTTCGGTCGCGGAGGCATTGTATTGGAAGGCGCGTTCGCTGACTGCGCGCAGATATCTGGTTCCACCGGTACGAAGATGGCCGCGACATAGAAGGCCGCTTCGACTACAACTCGTGGCAGGAGTCCGACACCGGGCGCAAGCTTGCGGCGTCGCTGGACCGCGACATTGTGCTCGCAGAAGGTACGACTCGGCATGACAGACTGCACCGGCGTATTGTAGCTGACATGTCTGGTGTCTTAGGCTACAAGGAGTACAAGACCGATCGCACCTACATGGCACGCATGGGCAACTGGCGAGATAACAAGGATGTTGAGATCCCACTGGACGGCATAGGCGGTGTCAACATCCTCGTCAAAGCCGACGTTCACCGATCAGGTAATTCCTTCTAAGCTCTATATCTCTCAGTCGGGGCACTTGCTAACCAAATTGGTCTCAGGCATCAATTTCCCATGCTACGCCTTCGAAAACCAAGCCGAAACCGAAGGCTTCGCCAAGATGGCGAAACGAGCGGGTTACGGCGTGTACGGCCTGCCGAACTATGTCGTCTGGCATATCGATACGGAGGAGAAGCCCGGAAACGCATGAGTCGAAGTGTCTCTGTTACTGTTTGCATGCAAGCATTGCTGAACCGCTCTGCGATGTCTGCGGTAGCTCACCGTGTCCCCGATCTCAGCAAGATACAGCGCTTTCTTCTCTTGCATTGGCGCGGCGTTCTGGAGTTCCAATGGGCGGCTTCATGTGGGTGGTGTATAGCATCGTGTCACTATATTCTGTGCTGATTTGGCATGCTGACGAGCTGTATACCTTTGACCTCGTCCTCGATAGTACCAACGACACGACATCTGCACACCATGAACCCTCGCATCACGTCCTGTCTTTACCTTATAGGTTTATCGAGCGAGCTGTATCAGTCTCGCAGCGCCGGATACTAAAAGCTCATCCAAGCACTTACGCATTGAACTACAAACCCGCTTCTGACTCACGTCGGGGCCATATTGCTATGGCCCTACGCATTACCTTTGTCGAACAACAACGCACAATCTCCGAAGGTAGCTGACCTTTTATTCGCCGCATCCGGGGAGTTTCCCTCGCGCAACGAGTCTTTGTTCCCAAGTGCCCATATTGCAGCACCCAGGCACACCACGCCTCGTCTTCGACATTGTTGGAACAATCCCAGCGTCAAAAGTCAAGATGCTTACCGACTTCTTCCGCAGCTTCCTGAGCTACAACGTACGACGGGCACCGGAAGATACCCCGAGCGAGATCTCAAACGACGAGCCCACACCGGAGACAAAGGACGCCGCTGCAACCGACGACGAGGTCCCAGGCACCTTCACAAACCCCACCGACCTATCCCACGCCACCCCTCCCCCAACACCGACCACGCCCACGCAACCCGCGAGTCCCAAACGCGGCCGTCCCGCCAAGCGCCTCACCTCTTCCAAGCGCATCTGCACTAAAGCGGGGTCCAAGAAACTCTCGTCGCGCAAGCCGCTCAACCCGACTACGAAGACGGCGATAGCGAAAGAGAGGCGGCATAGGCTCTACGAGAAGAAGCGCGCGCGTCAGGCGCAGGAGGATCGGCTGTTGAGCGAGCAGGCGACGTACTGGATTGTGTTGAGGAGTGGGAAGAAGTATAGGAGTTTTGGGGGGACGCGGAGGTCTTGATCTGTGTGTGCGAAAGATGGGAGGGAAGATCTGTGTTAGTTGTTGAGGATATACCTACAGCGAAGTGTTTTTTGTGGAGGACGTATCAAAAGCGAGAGCAGTATAGCATGTTCGTCTGCCATCCTGCCACCTGATGAGAGTCAAGGAATGCAAAATTGTAGTCGAACATAGCAGGTTAGCCGAGAAAAATGTTCAGCCTAAGGCACAAACGCGACTTCACCCTGACCTTGTGAGCAAGAAAGAGTTCTTGCTTTTACTTCGTCACTACATCTCTAGGAGCAGAACATTGTGAGCGCTCCCAGCATGACCGATCGACTGTCGAAACCTGCCGAGCGAATGATCATCACAACACATACTACGCTCCCACTGCCTTAGTACCACCAAGACGAAGTTGCCTTAGATCAGGCTAGAGCTTGCGCACGGCGCCAATCAAGGTAAGGTGTAGCATTGTTCGACTGAGTTTGTAAGTAAAGACGAAGCTCACCACACCCAACTCGGTTCATCCAGGCAGACGGTGCGGTACCTCTCCATGTAGAATGCATGACCACTGCAGGCATTGGCCAAGTTTAGGTAATCCTAAAGTCAGACCATTTTTCTGGAGAGAAGTTCGCATCCTTCCACCCCGTTCTTGACTGATCGGCCCAGGGCTTCTGCAGGTGGTTGTGTAGATAGACCTCGCCGATATACTGCCAACGCTGGAAAGCCTGGGGGTCTGGGCGTTCAGCAGCTAATGAGTCGTACGATTCATTCCAGGGCATTTGGTCCGTGTTCACCAGCCGGATGTTTTCTCTGCCCTCTGACTCGCTCCGTACCGGAAATGGGGAGGCTCCAAGCTGATGGACGGAGGGATTATACGATAAAGCTGTAGTCGCACTTTCGGACGCCTGTTTCGCGGAAGAGCTGGGTCTTCCTAAGCCTTCGCTCAGGGCCTGTTCCAAAGGATCGCCGAAGTGCAAATTTGCTGGTGACATATCGAAGGCTTCGAAAGTCTCATCGTCTGCCTGACTTTCGGTTATCTCTCGAAGGATCACCGGTAGTGAACATCCGTCGATTTGGCAGATGACATCACCAGGGCATGCTTCCCGGTAGACGACCTTGAAAGTGCATCGCGATGTGACAGCGAGTCGCATCTTGTATCTTTCGAGTGTCTGGAATGCCCGATCCAGCCAATCAGTCTCCGTGGCAAAGTTACACATCACTGTTTGGGATGACCAGTTGTTTCGAGTCCCCGTCGAACTCTCCTCACCTGGCGATCTGTCAGCGCCCAACAATCCGTTGATCCAAGACTGCAGATCTTGATTGCCGATTTGTAGTGGCCTGTTGAAGCCCATCCACTTCTCAATGGGTCCACGGGTGAAAGCACCATAGCCCATCAGCACGCTAGCGCACGCAAAACCCTCTTCTGCGTTATCGCATGCAAAGTTGTTGCATTCGTGAGTCAAGAATGGTATTTCCTTCCCTTCCTCTGCACAGACAGGAGCCAGGAGGGCGTCCCACAGCTTCCGGAAAGCCGAAAGTAGAGATCGTATACCGCCGCGCTACCTCGCACGTACGTCCGTGCCGACAGGCCTGTAATTATTGCGGGTGGTTCTGCAGTACCCGCCAGGCCGCGTTGATAGTCAAGCCGTCCGGTATTTCTGTCGCACGTGGCGGTTGCCCCGTCGATATCTTCAGCATCAGGATTTTCCTCCGGCCTCAGTCGAAGGCGCAAGGCTTGTCAGTGTCGGAGCACTTCCTCTCTCGCCTTCCTCCACGTGCCTACACCGCGACAGCTCATCTCCTCCAACCAGACCATTCCTTCGCATTTGTCGTTGAGTTCGTCCGCCATGTCGTTCCCTTGAAAGGCGTATTGCGATGCCTTTGCGCCCTGGCCGATGCCGAGCAAGGTCACGTCGTCCGCTGTCTGCGCATGGCGAGTAAGCACGTCGCTGCTTACGCCACAGATGGGGCCTACGAGGAGTGAGGCTGTCGTGTAGTGTTGAAGGTGCGCAGAGACACTGCCGCGTGGATTTTGAGTACGGCTCTCGAAGACAAGTTGCTTGAAGTCTGTGCCAACAATTGAGATGGCTTGACTGAGCATTTCCTTCGGGACGGCGACATGAAGTATGCCGGCCGGGACAGGATCTTTGATGTCCTCGGCCATCTTCGCGTATACCTCAGCGCATTGTTTCTGCTTGGTGAAGTATAAAATATGCGGGTTCTGCGGATGAAAGTCGGTGGGCGGCTTTGAGTAGAGGTTCGGAAGCTCGAGCCTCCCGCCCGTCCCGTCCGCCCACACTTTCTCTAGTCGTCGCGTGGTACCACCTTTGTAGAGCATTGTATACTCCGGAATTTCGGTAGGCAGGACGACACTCGTTTCGAGCAGAGGATACGGCAGCTGGCCTGAAGATGACGAGGGCCGTGATGTGGGTTCGATCGCGGGGGACGGTGTGACGTTTAGGCTCGGGGAATACGGTCGAACGCTCGGGTTTTGACCGCGTTGACTCCTCCGGTAAGTAATTATTCTGTCGAGGTCGAGTAGCCACTCATAGCTGTCCGCGACTATCTCCTTCGCCCAAGTCTCAGCAGTCCCCAGCATACGGAAATCTTTATATTCTGGCTTGAGCAGAGCATCGCGCTTCCTTCTTGTGAGATCCATGTACGCGAGCGCTTCATCCCAGCCGTCCGTGGGTAACACTGCATTCCTCTGGGACGCTCTTCCAGAGATGTAGCCAACCGCGAAAGTGCCAAGCCCGTGACCGAGGATATTCTCAGACGTTGTGTATCGCTCGTACACTTCATGCGCAGCGGTCGCATTGAAGCCGCAGAATTGTAGGCCCTCCACGCTGTCGACGGTCGAAGGAATCTCAATGCTGTCGTCGGCAGAGGAACTGTTCAAGGAGAGGTACGAAGCGCGAGAGACTGTGCGGTAGCCGTTTGGCTTTGGTGGCGACAGTGCGTTCATGCGAACCAGCCAAGCTTCGTTCTCGCTGCCGATCGTCGAGATATTGCGAGTGGTTAACATCTTGGAGGCTTGCCAGGCGAAGGCGTGTGTGTTGACAGTGATTCAGAGTCTGCGCTCGAAGCGAGTTCGTAGATGGATGCGCATGGCTTCGCTCAAATAGCGATGATTTGTTGGAGTCGTGTTACTCATGTACATGTACTACTGTTGAAAGTAGCTGACATATATATAGACTTTATTCAAGTTAGCGGGGCATAAAAGCTTTTTGAGCTTAAGCTTTTTGAGCTCTTCCGCGAGGTACAACTACATGTAAGGTACCTTACCTTAAGCTTTCCATGAGCCTTGGCATTTCCGAGTCCGAACGAGGGCCCGGCCTGCACGCAACACAGTCGACAACATCCGGACGAAGAGCCCATCGATTCACGGGTCGTAAGGACCGTCATAGCAAGGCGTAAGTACAATAAGGGCTACGCCTACCGCAACAACAGTAGCGCAAGCATCTCCTTCTCCTTCTCCCCCTCCCCCCCCCTGCCCTATAACCATGTCCTCCCCCAACATCCTCATCTCCTGGCCTGGCTGTCATGGAGGGCAGAGAACGACACAAGTCAAAGTGGGGTCTGGGCACGATCAATCAAGTCTGCTGACTACTTTCGTACATCACTTTTCTTCATGTCGTGAACATTGAAGCGCCTTCGATTCGACTCAAATCCGTGGGTAGTGAACAGCTTACGGACCTCGCTTTTGCCCGTCTTTCAGGTACATCTGATTTCTGTACACGCGTGTTACAGGCCAAACGGGGAAAACCCAGTAGGTGGAATATGGAGAGCGTTCTTCAAAAGCAGCATCGAAAGCGTTTTGCTTGCTGCCGAAAGATCTCGGAGACGTCCATCAATTGCGACAACAGCTCCTTTTGGGGAGAACAGCTTTCGATACGCGTTCTCGCACGCTTTTCACCCTCTCGCCCGGGCGCAAATCGCAGCTTGCAAAATGCACACTTACTGCCCTTCCCCGGCCACATCAACAATCACCTTCCCCCTCGCCCTGCCCGTCTTCAGCCGCTTGAACGCCTCGATCGCATCCTTCATGGGAAACACTTGGTCGGTAACGGGCTTGATCTTACCGTCCACGATCCAGCTCGCGAGCAGCTCGAGGGGCTCATGCTTGATATCCGCCACGAAGATGACGATTTTCCGGCGCCCGCCGCCGAGGAAGCTTGGCCAGATGTTGGCGCCGATGGCAAAACGCAGGAAAGCCAGGTTCGGACCGCTAGCGACCTCGACGAATTTGGCGTCAGGGGTGGTGTAGGTGTGGGCTTGGTAATAGAGAGCCGGGTCGCTGAAGACGTTGTCCACGACGTGGTCGAAGAGACGGCCGGCGGTGGTCGCTGCGTCGCGGAGTTGGTCTAAAAGTGGGCCCGCGGTGTAGTCGAGCACGTCATCGGCGCCGAGGGAGCGGCACAGGTCAGCGTTGTGCGCTGAACAGGAGACGGTAACGTGTGCACCGGCGGCTTTGGCGATCTGGATGCCGAAGGTGCCGACGCCGCCGCTGCCGCCGTTGAGGAAGACGCGGGAGCCGGCGCGGATATGGGGGATGAGGGAGCCGTAGGCAGTAATGGCCGCGACCGGGACGCCGGCTGCGACGACTGGCGAGATACCGGAGGGGAGTGGGTAAACGGTCTCGGCGGGCGCAGCAATGTACTCCGCCAAGGCGCCGCCGGCGAGAGGGTTGGCGCTGGCGGCGCCGTAGACGAGTTGGCCGGGCTCGAGAGTCGAACCGTCGGCTGGGATGATGACGCGACCGGCGATGTCGAAGCCTGGTGTTGCCGGCTTCTTGGCTATTAAGCTGCCCACGAGAGGGGCTTCGGCAGGCTTGTAATCGACGGGGTTGAGGCCGACGGCGAGGACCTGGACGAGATGTTGCTTGGTGTTGGGCCGGGGCAGTGGTTCCGCTGTGTGCAGTCGGAGGTGATTCTCCAGTCCACCTTCGGCTGAGGCGTACTTCCAGATGCGCATGGTGGATGGGACAGAGTGGTTGGCCATCATGAGGGAGGTGATGCTTTTACACGATCAAGTACAGAAAGAGAGGAAGGGCGATACAGCGTGTGCAAGTGTTGTTACTGTGTTTCCTAGAACAAGTCCCAGATCGGGTTTACTGCTCGCCCTATATATACATGTCCAGAGAGAATGAGCCATTCCAATGTCGTCAGAGGCTCCATCATGCCGATAGTCGACAGAAGTGCAATGTATATGTACTGTTCAACATAGGCAGCCATGCCCAGCGGAGGAACCTCGTCCCGCAAGCGCCACTCGCAATACGA
>NAJQ01000405.1:0-26557 GCA_005059865.1 Friedmanniomyces simplex
TAATGCAACTACGGCTTAGTCAGACACGCAGTGAGGATATGTACATGTACATGTGGTATACAGACTTTCAGAAGACATACGGTGTGTGCCAGTACGGCGGACCTGCGTTAATGGGCTTTACCAGATCACGCATCTTCCAGGTCAGACGGCCGTGCGGTTTGCTGCCAACAAAGAACAGGCACGCGGTGGTCCGTGCCATTTGACACTCACTCACTCACGCGTAGCGCGCGCGACTCCTTCACTCCACTTCACTACTACTGCTTCACGACCCGTCACCCACCATGCAGGAAATCTTCACCCTTGACCCAATATTACCGCGCACCCCGTGACCTGACCTGAGCATTCACAACGGCCCCCGGCATGTCGCGGCGACTCTACCTCTTCCTCGTCTGCCTCCGCCTATACTTCGCCCTCTCCCCCAGCTACATCCACCCAGACGAGCACTTCCAGGGCCCCGAGATCACCACCGGTACCGTCTCTCCTCTCCTCTCCTCTCCACTCTTCGCATTCCTCCCAGGGCCTGATCAGCAAGGTAGGTGAAATCTTCCACTGGCCCTCCCACAGAACCTGGGAATTCACCTCCGCCCACCCCATCCGCAGCCTCTTCCCCCTCTGGCTCGTCTACGGACCCCCCCTGACCGTACTCAAATGGCTGTGCGATGGAGCGGGCTACCCCGTCTCGCCCATGCTCGTCTTCTACAGCCTCCGCGCCGTCATGTTCCTGCTGAGCTTCATCCTGCAAGACTGGGCACTGCACGAATTACTACCCGACCAGCGCGAGCGGGCCACAGCGTTGCTGCTGGTGGCGTCGTCGTATGTTACCTGGACGTTTCAGATGCACACTTTCTCGAATAGTATCGAGACGATCATTGTGCTGTGGTGTCTGGTGCTGATGCGCCGGATGATGCTCGACGAGGAGCATACGCAAGTCAGCTTGTGCATTGCTCTGGCCTTTTTGGGTGTGCTGGGCGTCTTCAACCGTATCACGTTCCCGGCGTTCCTGCTTCTGCCGGCTATCCAGCTGGTTCCTCACCTCGTCAAGAAGCCTCTACGCATAGGCATCGTGCTGTTCACCGCAGCATTGATGACTGTACTAGCGGTGGCAATGGACACGAAGTACTACACCGGATCTCGACTACGGCTCCCTCAGATCTTCAGCACAGCCGTCGTCACACCATGGAACAATCTGGCGTATAACCTCGACTCGGCCAATCTGGCTCAACACGGCGTTCATCCGTTTTGGCAGCACTTCGTGGCCAATCTACCGCAACTTATTGGTCCTGCCCTGCCGTTTTTGGTCGTCTCCAGTAGAAAAGGTACCCTCTTCTGGGCCGGCCTGACCGGTATCGCACTCCTCTCCTGCTTCCGGCACCAGGAACCGCGCTTCCTGTTGCCCGCGGTACCCCTTCTGCTGGCCTCCATCAAGTGGCCGACACGATACGCAAGACTGTGGATATGCGCGTGGGTGCTGTTCAACGCCCTCGCCGCCATAGTCTTCGGCCGGTACCATCAGGCGGGCGTTGTACCGGTGCAGTCGTGGGTTGGTTACCAGACTCACAACGTTTCCCACGTCTTCTGGTGGAAAACGTACAGCCCGCCCCGATGGTTACTAGGCGAGAGGAACGAGCTGGTAAATACCACGGATCTCATGGGTATGCCGAGGGAGCGGATGTACGAGCAGCTCGCCGCCACCTTGACCTGCCAACCTGATGGACCCCATGAGCAAACTTGGCTGGTCGCGCCCCTAACCTCGCTATGGCTGACTTCCGATACACACGCGGAGCTTCTTGCATCAGGCAGGACACTGAACCTGAAGACCTTGTATACCTACCGCCGCCACGTCGGCCTCGATGACCTGGACTGGGGCGAAGATGGGATTTGGGGCACACTGCAGCGGGTCGTGGGCAGGAGGGGGTTGAATGTGTATGAAGTGTATGAGAATTGCTAGGGAGCTGTATCTTGCGTATTCCTTCCGATCCCTTGGATAGGAGTAGCGGACACTACATCTCCCTCCGCAAGACTGGCGTAGAAGGCCCTCATGGTCGGGCGGAATTCCGCGAGCGTAGTGGTCGGCCGACGAGCGTTTGAAGAAGTACTTCGCCTCACTGCCCGACTGCGCGATGCTGACCTCGATGACTCGCTATAATAACTGACCAGCAGAGGATTCGAAGATGTTTTTCTTCCCTCAAAGAATCTTGCAGTAGACGCACCACCAACTGCACCCCGTGTACAGTGTTTACTCTATCATCCTGTTCGCGCCTCCGGCACTGGATCACCACTCTCGAACGAGCCACGGGAAGGCAGTCTTGTGAGCGGAGGCTGATGGAGATACTGCCGTGCTTGAATTGAGACAAAGCCGGAAGTCCCTGTCGAGAGCGACCTCGACGAGACGACGACTTGGGGAAATGAAGCCAACGCCATATCATCCATCGACACAGCCCCATCCAACACCACTACCGCGCAATTTCCGCAATGATCGCCACCCTCCTCCTCAAACGACCTCAAAAGCTCACAGCTCAGCCAATCCGGTCCAGCATATACCCGGAGCAAACGCCCCGAAAAAAACCCCCAGAAGCCAGTACCATCTTCTCAGGCCGGACTCAACACCCCCCTCCACCTCCACCTCCACCGCCACCACCGCCTCCACATCCAGACGCTCCCGCTCCGCCTCCGCCACCACCGCAACTAAATATCGCAAGAGTCAGCATTCGGACCCAGTCACAACAATGATTGCGCAGTTCTCGAGTCCCCCTCTTCAACCCGGAGAGAGACGGAAAAAGCAAGACCTGCGCTCTACAGCACTTACCTCGCACTCATAGCCGCCGCAGCACCAATTCCCGCCCCACCTCCACCGTGTCCACGCCGCCGTCGTCGAGATTCCCCAGCGCCGCCCGGATGGGACGTCCCCATCGGTCTCGCGCGGTAGGAGATGGGGTGGTAAGCCGAAGGCTGGCCGGAGAGGTCGTCGGGCTTGGAGGGGAAGCAGCCCATACTCTTTTTTGCTTCCTTCTCGTTGGATGGTGGGTTGGGTTGGGTTGGGTTGGCTTTGTTGCTTGGTTTTTTCTGGCTGGGTGAGGTGAGGTGTGCTCCGGGCGGCGGCTGTTCGAGGGGGTTGTGTGTGTGCAGGTACTCTGAGTAATTCCAGCTGCTAGCCTGGGGATATAGGCGGATACTGTGACTGAGTTCGACCCTTTGGAAGTGTTTGGGGAGTCGGGTCAAAGCTGATGAGAAGGAGTTGTTGTCGCCCCTCCCTATCTCACGCTACCTTGGTATTATACCCTCGCGACCTCGTAAAAAGAAGGAGACGGGCTATGCTGTGGACTTTCGCGGCATGGCTGAGTTTGGGGGGGGGGGGCCTGTATCTATCCTCATGACGAGCTGCAACCTTTTTGCGCGCCCCAGACTCTCCTGCTGCTTCTCAGGCGACTTACTACTACACAGCTTCCTTCCTTGCCGATAATGAGCTGCTATAGCAACGTTGGTGTGCAATGCAAGCACGAGGCTGAGCTGCGGTGGCACAGTAGCAGCCCCTTGCGTCATATGCAGATCGGAGGATGAGGCTTAGGTCAAGGTAGGTCGTGAAGGCTTGGCCGCAGCACGTGATTCTCCAAATGCTGGTTTGGTATGATCTCATTATTAGCTCAAATCAAAAGATATACACAAAACTGTCCCTCCCTCCCGCGCCAGTGATCCAGGCAGGACGTTGGGAGGGGTATGAGCAGAATTCCCTCCAAATGCTGGCTGGCCGTGACCATGCCCATGCCAACTTGGGTGCTCTTCCCGCCGAGAAAGAAGTACGAACGCTCTCAGACTCAGAGTCGCTTCACGCCCCTGCGCGCAATAATAGACAAAAAAAAGTACCACGCTAAAATGCCACCACGCGCGCCGCGCCGCGCCGCACGAGGAGAAAATGCTAGGGGGCCGTTGCACTCATTGCAGTCGTGTCTTTTTTCTTTTCGCGCTCTGGCTTTGGCAGCTCCCAAACGTATAGAGCGTCAGTCCCTTCATGATTGATCGGATTGCGGTGGGGAAGGGGGCGAAGCTAAAGTCGTTCGTTCGTCAATGTGACGAGCTCTACGGAACCCCCCCCGGGCAAAGGTCACAGCCCTTGCTCCCCGGCCTTGCAGACTTTAATCCCCTTGCCCCACTCGGACATTAGGGCCTGGTGGGCGCTGATGCGGCGGCCGGCGTTGGGGTCGAGGATGCTGTAGATGACGTTGCGGCAGCGGGCCTAGCATGCTCATGTCAGTCCTATACCTCCCACGATAATTAGTTTGAGGAAGTGGTGACTCACGCGATGTAAAGTCTCAATAGGCCCATACCCCTCCTCGCTCTTCCGGCCCGCGATATACTTCTCATAAAACTCGTCCTCGTCCTTCTTCGCCAGCCGCCAGAGATGTCGGCCCGTGCGCATGGCCATGTAAATCACACCGCACGCCCAGACGTCCACGGCTCGGGGATCGAATTCCTTGTCCGTGTACTCTTCCGGGGCGATGTAAGGCGCGCTGCCGCAGAGACCCATAGTCAGGTGCGGTGTCGTCTCCCATGCCATGCGGAAGCACTCGCCGTTGCCGAAGTCGGCGATTTTCAGCGCGCCGTGGGTGGTGAGGAGGAGGTTCTCGGGTTTGAGATCGCGATGCGCGACGCCCATTTCGTGGATGTATTCCACGCCGCGCATGAGCTGCAGGAAGTAGCAGTCTGCTTCGAGGACTTCTAGCTTGCCGGCCGCGAGCACGAGGGAGTAGAGATCGCCGCCACCGCAGAACTCCATGACCTCGCAGAAGTCTCCCTTCGCATCTTCCAGCAGATCCAGCGTGTGTATCACATTCGGGTGGCGCAGAGACGAAGAGATGCAGAACTCCGAGTTCAGACGCTTGCTGTACTTCTTCGGGTCCTCCTGCGGCCGACGTCGGAACTCCTTCACAGCGTAGAGTTGCTCGTGCTTCGCGTCCATCGGATCGGCCTTGTGCGCTATCCTGACGATGCCGAAAGCGCCTCTCCCAACCACCTCCTGGCACTTGCCATACTTCTGCACAAGCGACACCGTGGCGTTCGGCCCCCCATTCTTCTCCGAAGCGTACTTGCTCTTCTCGTTCTTGATCTGATCGACCCACGTCGACATCAACGACAAAGGTTGCTCGTCGCCGTGCTCCTTCTTCTTGCCGCCCAGAAAGTCCCGCACCATATCCGACAGCTTCTCCTGCCGCTTCGCATTCTTGAGAAAGTGATGATGCTCGCCATCGTCGTCCACCCAGTACCTCCTCGGTACCGCCGGTGCAGCCTCGTCGCGCTTCTCTTTCTTAGAGTCGGAGCCGTTGCGAACCACACCAGTACTGGAGATCCCGCCAATCTTGGACGGTGTTCTTGAAGGGACCTGAGGTCGTTGCGGTGGTGATGCGGCTTCATCGACCTCTTCTATCGCGGCCTCGGGTACAGTGTCGACCGCCACGGCAGGCCTCTCTCGACTCTCCGCGTTCGCGTCTTTCTGCGAGAACATGCGACTTAACCGTGAGAGTGTTGACCGCTTCTGTGGAGGCGCCGGACGCGCGGGTCGTGCATCGCCGTTGGTGTGCGGGAGGTCGTGCGACTCGGAGGTTGACGGTGGTTTGCTGGCGCCACTCTGGCTACCGTTCTCGGATGATGTCGCCGTGGGCGCGTCGACGGACTGCTTACGCAATGTCTCGCTCTGTGCGGTGGCCATGTTGTAGACGTCGTTGGACAAGAACTGCTAGTATTGCTCGGCAGCCGAGGCCAAGGTGTGGGTGCGCCGGAGCGCCTTGCTTGTCTTATAACTCGCTCGGTCGCGCAAGTATATCGCTGTGTTGTTGGTTATGCAGTGAGGAATCGAACGCCTTCTTTGGCCACTCTCACTCGTGTTCGCGTGGCGTAGTGGCTGTGAAGCTGCTCGTCGTCGTGCTTCTCGGCGGAGGTTCTCGACAAAAGCTGACAAACCCGCGACGTCGTGGCTTGGAAGGAGGGTACGCGGCCGGAATGGTGTACTTGACCTCGTTATGGAAGCACGAGAGTGCAAGGGTGTATGTGCTGTATCATGATGTCGTCGAGGAGGCGCACGAGGTCGAGTAGGAGAGGAAGCAGTTGGTCTCGTGAGTTGCCGTGAAGCAGAAGGGGAGCGCGAATTACGGACTGCACGTGACGGTGGCTAGCTCTGGCCGGGACGCAAAATCGAGTCGGTTGCCGGGCGGTCAGGGGAAGGTGGAGGATGTTGGTGAAGACATGCTGGTTGCTGTGTCGAATGAAGTCGACGAGGGAAGTCACCGTGTCACGCTCGTTTGGAAGAGTTCGTGCAGTCTCGTACAATACTCATGCCAAGCGCTGTTCCTTCACTCGCTCGACATCGCACGTGGACTCGACGCTGTACAACGACCGGCCGACCAAACAAACCTCACCGCAAGATCGCAATTTACCCAGACGAACAGCGACTGCATACCTTATGCTGTCAGGCTCTCAACAATCATTCGTGTGTAACAGCTGGTCACCGCAAGTCGCCTTAGCATGTGCTCGAGCTGCAAGCATTGCTCGGCGGGAAACACGCATATGAGTACCAGGTAGCGTTGTGCAGTTGAGCTTGAGGTGACTGCGGGAAACGTTCGGGTGCCCCCTTCAATCGTTTGCATCGGCAGACCTACCTAATAATCCAAGATAGCCGCGAGGTTGATTGCGCCAGCGAACAACCGCCCTCGAGGAACAGCCGAAGAAGCGGGAAGAGGGGTCGCGGCTTGTACTCGGGCAGTAGTAGGTGGTAAGCTTGTGCAGATGCCGGCACTCCCACTAGTCGATGAGGTTGCCATATTGCGGTGCAAGTAAATGCCTCATCGCAGATTTGAAGCCTCGCTCTCGATCTTGAACGCCAAGCTACCTCCTACCTCCCTATACTGAGAGGGTACCGGTACTTGACGTCCGAGGTGGGGATATACATAGCCGACCCTGCTCGAACAGCATAAGCGAATAGCGGTATAGTAAAGTATTGACTAGATGGAGAAAGGATCCAGAGGCCTTATAGCAGCTCTGAGATATATGAATGGTGGCTACCTAGAATGCGTCTGAAATATGGGCTGAACGAGGTGCTGTCGAAGAGCTTGCCATCTCAGAGCGAGGGAGTATCGACAAGGGATACAGCTGTGCGTGCAGGTCGGGGAGAACACGCTGCTCTATACTGAGACGCTGGTATTGGTTCCTGTAGGCGGAGAGTGACGAGGAAGTGAAGTCGAAGTCGTTCAGAGCTGAGCGGGTATCAATGCCTATCGTAACAAGTAAAACGCCTCCCAGCGAGCAGCCACCGAATGGCCCCCCGTTGCAGGCGTAGACAGGCTTGCCATATGTCCTTTCTTTCCTCCATCGAGCCAACACACCTAGCCAGTATAGTACTGTACAGCGCGTCTACACAATCATTACACACCGCACTCCCCACTCTCCACAAACACCCTCTCTCACGACGCCCCAACACCGCTCAAAGGCTCCTCGGCAGCGTTAGTCCCGGACTCGGCGCCCGAAGTCGAGTGGTCGGCGTGCGACTGTGGTCGGGCGAGGGCCTCGAAGCTCCCTACGCTCATCCATTAGCCGTCTGACACCGTCTCGTTGGGAAGGTCTAGTTTGCAAAACTCACGCTGTAGCAAGTTCAATTGCGTGCGGTTCGACCCGTCCTGGGTCTGGTAGGTATCCATCTTCGCGTCGGCCTCGACGTACATCTGCGTCCTGCAAAAATCCAATCACTCGTTAGCCCTTTGTCCTACACCCCCCCCTCTCCCCTTCCGCACTCCACTCCACTCCACTCCCCGCCTCCCCAACACCCTCAACCCCCACTTGTCACACATGTCTCTCTCTCACACCCACTTACCCCTTCGGCAAACTAAGCAACAACTCCCTCTGCGGCCCCTCGACAAAACTCGCGACCCGGAACCAACTAACCGCGCGGTTCCCGTCCTCGCCGCGGGGACCGCTGCTCACGCCCAGCGCGTAGCGGATCACGTCGCGGCCGGTGGAAGTGGGAGTGAGCTCGGGGGTGTCGGCTAGGCGGCCGATGAGCTGCATTTTGGAGAGAGGGCGCGGGGGGGTGGTGGAGAAGGCGCGGAGGGAGGGGCCGGCGGCGCGAGAGAGCTGGCGGAGGGAGTGCATGGTGGCGGTGGCTGGCGGGTGGTTGCGATGATGGGGTGTTCGTGGTAGTTCAAGGAGGGAAAGCCGTCGTTGTCGTTGTCGTTCGTGGTGTTGGGTGTTTCCGAGAACCTGGCGAAACACTTCCGCGGCGACGCGTTTCAGGCGCGCGGGGGTCCGAGCTTTAGCTTCTTCGAACCTGTCGTCTCTCCGACTGTTGATCCCATGCCTGCTCCCAGTAGCATTGACGCTGCACTAACGTCACGGCACGCTGTCCCTTTGCTGAGAATTGCCTGTATCACAGTGCCATGATCTAAACCCCGCACCTCTGTCGCCGGCCCAGAGACGTCGCCAGAGACGCCCCCAGCACTTCAACGGCAGGGTCGGAGCAACGAAACGCAACGAAACGCAACGAACCAGCTGCATCTCCAGGATCCATGTGAACGCAAATCTGGTGGCGTAGAGCATTGTACAAGTGAGGACGAACTCATTATTCCTCAGAGGACTTCGAAACTGCCACTCAAAACAACTAGGTAGATACCATGGGTAGGGAAGCGTGCCTTCGTTTTTCCAAACCCGTGAGTGAGCCAGTAAGCAAGCGCAAGCAAATGCTATCAAAGTTCCAAACCATCCCATCCCACTCATCCAACCCTCGTAATTGAAACAAGCGCAACGCCTCCCCACCAACCCACTCCCCCTCTCTCTCTCAGACCCCATTCCCAGTCTCCAGAACACCACACCCGGGCCGCAGCCACTCGAGTGGAACCGATAACCCAGATAGCCATGTCCCACCCACCCTCGTACCTTTCCGCCCTTTTCCACTTTCCGCCGTTCCAGAATACAGAGGTTAGGAGAATGTTGACATCATCCAGGGGACGCACACCACATCCCACCTCACGATTCCGGCCTCCCGACCGTGACCGTGACCGTGACCGTGAACGTAACCGTGACCCGGCCCCTATCGACCCCAAAGCGCCACGCCGCCTCTCGTTCAGAATCCGTGCTTCACACCCCCCTCCCTTCACCCCTCCACCCCATGATCATACGTGTATTTACTAATGTCACAGCGGCTCCACACGCATCTGCATCCGCATCTGTGCATGCGACACCCCCGCTCCCATACCCACAAGCGCTGCTCCCGCGCCGCCCCCGAGCTTCGACATCGTCATTTCCTCGTCCATGAGCTCGGACATCCCGATGCCGCTGTCGTCTATATCCGTCTCATGCTGCTGTTGCTGTTGCGGTGGTGGCGGCAGTCTCTGGCCCACCACAGAATGTGATTGCGAGTGCTGGAACGGAAGCCCAATCATCTGTTGCGCAGACGGGTGAGGGAACACCTGCTGCTGCTGCTGCTGACCGTTTGGGCCCGGCTGAAAGGGTAGTTGCGCGTGGTGGTGTTGGTAGTAAACGTGCCCGACGTGCCCGTTCGTCTCCGCCGGAGCCATACTACTCCGATGACTGCTGTGATGGCTCGGCGCATGCCCGTTCTCCATAACAGGGGACTGGTTCGCGAGCGTCCCATTCGTCGCCATCGCGGTGGGTTCGAGAAATCCGCCCATTTCCGCCAGCCACAACGCCATCTCGTCCACGAATATCTTGAGCACCCACCAGTGCCCGTACGACTGCCCGTTCATAATGGTGATATCGCGCAACGCCGCGGTGCCAATGGCAGAGACACAATGCACCAGGGTCCGCGCGGAAGCGTGCGGGAAGCGCATGGCGAGCGAGGAGATGAACGTGGACCACCGGTCCAGCACATTCTCCGTGGAAACGCCAGAGGAGGACGCCACCGCTCCGTCTCGCGAGCCGGGCGGTGCTCCGGTCTGGTTCTGCAGGAACTGCGCGAAGGAGCCGTTGTCGTCGAAGTTGTAGGCGCTGAAGCCGTAGGGGTCGTCCTGATAGGATGGCGCTTGCAGGGGCTCCAGGAGACTGCGCATCTCGGTTGTCATGATCTTGTAGACTTCTTCGTAGCCGCAGTTGGGGAGTTCGGCTTCCATGACCCGTTTGGGGTTCACCATTGTCACCCATTCGCGCCACATTTGCTCGCGGTTGTGGTCGATGGTGAGGAGGTTCGCGGCGGCGTGGGCGGACTGATTCACTCTGATCAGGCGGTAGAGGAGTCCCGCGAAGACTGTGGCGGGGCGTAACTTGGCGTCGAGTACGTGTGGCGGTTGGCCTCCGAACGTCTTTGCCACATGGCCGTGTAGGCTGGCCGAGATGTTGGAGAGGATGTTGATGACGACCACCGGCGCAGCTTGCAGCGTCAATCTGCTCACGAACCGAACCATCGTCCGGTACATGACAAGGTCGCATTGCTCGATCCATCCCGCCATAGCCGGGTGAGTGAACAGCTTCTGCACAGGCACCGTAAGCGTCCCGTGGAATGAGGTGTACAGCCGAAAGAACTGCTTCTCTTTGCAGAAACGTATGCTGTCAATGAGCGAGGTGACGTGGGTGCGATAGAGCGCAACGAGAGACTCCTGGGTGTCGAAGTCGGTTCGTGGCGGCAAGTATGGCTGTATAGGCGGCAACGCGACCGGCTCATTCTCCGAAAACGGGGACAGGTTAGCCGACGGGAAGCGTAGTCTGTGCGGATACGACATGGACTCTATTGTGCCCGATTGCATGCCACGGCTGTCCGGGTACGCGAAAGCTCTGGCGTCAGATGGTGGCCCTCGAGGCGACAATGGGTCCACAGCAGGCGGATCGAAAGCGCCATCGTTCGCTGGGAAGGCAGAGGTGTCGGCTTGCATGCGCGGCACGTTGTTGAAGTCGATGTGCTGTGTGCTCACGGACTCGCTTCGTCGAAGCCTGCTGTCCATGCGCGGCTGCTGGGCGTAGTCTGAGGCTGCTATCGCATTGAGGTTCTCATCTGCGAGCGCGAGGTCGACGTAGTGATACTTGCTCTCGCCTCGGACGCCCAGTCTTCGCGTTTGTATCCCCGGGAAGATGACCCTAACCAATTTGCCGAAAGATGCTGGGTTCAAAGGTATCACGCGTTCCGTACCACATCGGTTGGCGTACTGGGAGTAGACCCGGTTTCTGGGCACTGATGTTTTGGCTGGCTTGCACACGGCTTTTAGCCTAGCGGAGAGTCAGCGGCAAGATCACAACGCACAACTCATTGCATATCTTACCATAGCATTGCGAAAAGCTGCTTCGTCTTTTCAGCCATCGGTGTGCGCTCCTTCTGAATCACTTCTTGCGCCACATCGCGCAACGCTCGGTTCTCATTCTTCAGCAGCATCTCGCGCAACTCCTTGTCATTCGTCGCCGTCGCTGCGGAACCTTTCCTCCTCTTGTCGTCTGCCATATCTGTCCCGCTTTGCATCGGCACAGAACCTACGCGTACATGGTTCGCATACACCGGCTCCTGTGGCTGCATGTATGGTGACTCGTGGGAGAACGACATGCTTTGCTGCAGAGGGTGTGCGACGCCTTGCGCCAGTTGATGGTCGACGTGTGGCTGCTGCGATGCGTCCTGATACTGTTGTTGCGCCTGCAGTTGCGCGCTTGCTTGGTATTGCAGGAGCTGAGCCTCGGGTGTGGGTTGCGCTTGTTGTATCGGGTACGGCGGCGCCCTGTCGTCGCGCTCAGAAGTGGCGCTCGTTGTCGAAGCTCGAGACTGAGGTCTGCTTTGCGCCGACATGGCCGTGTTCGAGCGATGTCTGGCCGCCATGCTCTCGTAACAGCCCGCTCGTGAGGCTGGGCGATGCGACGGCTGTCCAGACAGCGGGGTGGTCGGTTCGGGGGGAGGCTAAGAATGCCAGACGGATACAGATACTCCTCGTCAAGTCGCGATGCGGATGTAAATTGCTGCCGCTTGTCGGGGGGGCCGGAAGGTTGATATGCGCCCACAACAATGGTTGTTGTGATGGTCGGCAGCGAGCGTGGATGAGGATAGTGGGGCGTGTGTATGCTATGCTATCCGTGAGTGTGCATACAGGCTCGCTGGGTGTATGGGTCAGCCGTCTGTGCGCTGGAGCATACGAGGCGTGCGTGGTATCAGCGTTCGAAAAGGCAGGCTTGGAGGTGTCTTGGATGGTGGTGTTGATCAAAACATCTCTGTTGCTAGGCGCTAAGCTCGGCTGCCGCTCCCGGGTACGGTCACGTGATTTCTGCCATCACATGCCAAAAACTCGGAGAAACAATCCATCTTCCAGGTAGATGTAGTCAAGCTGTTGTACTCGACCCTTGGCGCGCACGCTGTAATAATACATGCTCGACTTTGTTCACCATTGAAGGCACGTTTGCTGCGATATCCGGTCACTGTGGTGCGAGCGAATCAGAAGCGAGCATCCGTAAACTGCTGCCCCGCCAGTCCACTTTCGTCATCCTTCCCACCAACATTGAAGCTGCCACAATCAGACCCAACGACCGTCAAGAAACACACACACCAACAGCCCCTCCTCATACTGTCAATAGCCAGCTTCAGAAACACACCCAACACCACCACCACCACGATGTCGCAAAGCCAGGGGAACGCCTCAGGCACCATCCAGGGTTCGCAGACAATCGCACCCACCGCCAGCATCAAACAGCTAACGCGATAGCACAGAGAAGGCGCAATACCACCTCTCCTCGCTCGACGTAATCGCACCCATGCCCCCAACTCCACGCGACAGTCCGCTGACCCCCCATCCAGAAAGAGCTTTCGCGCTACCCAGCCCTGAGTAGGCTCACGGACACGACTGAGACCCCCCCTTCGACAACCTGCTGACAATCACCACTCCAGACTCCTTCGAAGCGCAAACGAGCGTCCCCAAAGTCTACGTCGTCCTCGGCCTCGGCGCGCTCTACTTCTTCCTCGTCTTCTTCAACATCGCCGGCGAGTTCCTGGTCAACACGGCCGGCTTCGCGATCCCGGCCTACTACTCCCTCGAGGCGCTGTTCAGCAGCGGGAAAGCGGATGATAGCCAGTGGCTTACCGTACGTTTCACCCACCCCCACATCCATACTTAGCAGCAGCAGCAGCAGCAGCAGTGATAAGCTTGGAGAAAAGAGAAAGATAGGGGTGAAAAGGTGCTGATATCAAAGACTAGTACTGGGTCGTCTACGCCTTCCTCACCGTCCTCGAGTCCGCCGTCAATGCCGTCTACTGGTTCCCCTTCTACTACGTCTTCAAGTTCGTCTTCATCATCTGGATGGCCCTCCCGCAGACTGGGTAAGCAGGCACCTCACTCATCCTCTACGCGCAAAACCGTGCTGCTGCTGACGAATCTTCTTCTTCTTTAGTGGCGCCCAGATCGTCTTCCGCTCCCTCATCCAGCCGCTTTTCGCCCGCTTCTTCGAGGGCTCGAGCGGGTCTACGTCGGCGAACCTGCGGAATCAGGCGGATAAGGCTACAGGGAAGAGTTTGTAGAGGGTTTGCTATAACAGCAACCGGGCTTGGCGGATACCGGGTGATGCAGGGATTGGGGAGGGTATGGGGTTCGGAGTGTTGCAGTCTGCGGACGGACAGGTCTCCCGTCCTTGGCTCGTTGGGGTGAGCAGGAGAGATGGCCCTACATCCGAGGGAAGTGGCGGTGGTGGGAGGTGGCAGGCACAGAGTGTGAACAGCATGGTGTTATGCGGTGGGTCGTGGGTGTGACTCTTTTGTTTTGCAAATACCAGTAACGGCAGGCTTCGGTCTGAATGAGATGACAAAGGGTGGGGAGATAGAGTGGGTAATGGGTGTATGCTTTCCTTGAATGCATGTCTCTTGTTTGTAAAGCGATGTTCTGCGCGGTCCACCACGGCGTATGGGCTAAGTTTGATGCATGTGGCGATGATTGATTGAGAGTGTCTTGCACGCTCAAGGTAAGAAGAGCCAGGACCACTAGTAATGAGCTTTAACGGGACACAATGGCCGCCGACAAGCTTCGCGCTATTTAGGAGAGTAAGCCCAGAGCCTCAGCTCATGGAACGATTCGTCAGAATGAACGGAAGTGGTTGGTTGGCTGGGCATAGCAGATGCCACGACGGTCAAACGGATTCTTGCCACACTCATTGCGGGTGAGGATGGAAGGGTACAGATGCTAATGCATTGGAGAAGAGCGGCGCGACTGGGCAAGCCTAATGCTGCGACTTGACGAGCTCTGTGCTATAACGGAGAGGACTGCCTCCCTCGTGCGGACGAGCAGCCGTAGGACGCGAAGCGGACTTTGCAGTCGATCATTCGGAATCTTACGCCCTTTGCGGATCTGCATCAAGGAAGATCAGCGATTTGGAAGTCATGAGCGTAGCGATAGGCATACGACGGGACTTATCGGTCTTTTCTTCCGCCTTCATGTGAGCTGCCTTAGACATTCGATCGTCATGTCGTCGTCCCTCGCCGCTCCTCGCTCTTGAGACCCCGCAACGGCGAGGTCCCGGTCCCTCCCATTCTTTTCATCGGCAAAGCAGCGAAACTGCCTTCTCTTAATTCACTGCGCGTCACATCCGCTCGGGTCCCTCCCACTCAGTCCCTCCCCCCCAACCCAAAATCCTCCATCACCTCGCTGACCCTCACCCCCCTTTGATCAGCCAGCAGACCCATGAGCCCTTGCCCGATATCCTTGATCTCGTTATACCGATGCAGCAGGCCGATATGCTCCTTGATAACCGCGTTCGCGCTGGAGAGGGCTTGTGCCTCTTTCTGGTCTTCAGGCCATTCGGCGGGCATGGCGAGGCCGGAGGGGAGGGTTGTGCGGGTTATTAGGGCGGAGCGGTGGGCGGTGAGGTCGGAGAGGGTTCGTTCGAGGGTTGTGCGTTTGGTGGCTAGGGCGGCGAGGCGGGGGTTGGGTGGGATTAGGATGGCTTCTGGGGCTTTGTTGGATGGTGCTGTGGTGGCAGCGGGCGAGCTGAGGAGGGTGGTGTCTGAGGAGGGCGGCACTGCTGCTGGCTGCTGTGTGGTAGTAGAGGTAGTCTGCTCTTCTTGCGAAGTCATTGCGCCGGTTGATGTGCGCGAACAGTGCGCACGGCTTCTACAGCGCTTGACGCTTGCAAGACGTTGAGGTCTGATGAGTTACGTCGCGTTGTCTCATCGAAAGTCGCGTCGTCGTTCACAGTTTCCTAATTGAGCTCCCAAAGCGGCAATCGCGCCTCGGATCGCTCAGCCGCCACTTCCGAACCACGTGCATCCAGGTCGTCACCAGCAGCAGCAGCCTCGACTTCTCACCCTCACTCCTCCGTCTTCGATACCACACGCCAAAGCATGGCGACCTTCCGCACCAGACCCCATGCCCTCCTCGCCACCACCACCGCCCTCCTTCTCCTTCTTCCCTTGACCTCCGCCCACGGCGACCACTCCCACCTCTCCCCCGACCTCGCCATCTCCGCCGACCCCCTCGACGCCATCCTCTGGATCCACATCCTCCTCCAATGCCTGGCCTGGGGTATCCTCTTCCCCACTGGTATGGTGCTCGGTCTCGTGCGGAACCGCTGGCATGTCCCCGTCCAGACCCTCGCCTCCTGCGTCGCTATCGTCGGGTACTTCCTGGGCCATGCGCATAAGGGACGGCAGTTTGCTAAGAATGCTCACTCCGGGTTTGCGACGTGGTTGATGTTAATGTTGATTGGTCAAGTGGTGTTGGGGGTTTATTTGAGGCTGCATATCGAGAAGGGTTTCTTGGCGCGGGTTAGGAAGGGGCTAGTCAAGGCTCATGGGGTGTTGGGCGGGCTTATTCCGGTCGCGGCGTGGGTGCAGATGCTGCTTGGTGGGATCGCGGTGCAGGGTTTCTGTCGCGGGGATCACCTGGGGCAGTGTCTGGCACACTTCATCATGGGCTCCGCATTCATTGGCTACGGCATCGTACTCACGATCCTGTTGCTGTGCGGACAAGCATGGTTGGCCGGCACAGGGCGGAGTCAAGAATTCTACGACAGTCTCGTCATCGCGCTCTGGGGATGCGTCAACACGTTCACGGAGCACAGATGGGGCGGTGCCTGGGTCGGAAACGATCTCCAGCACACCACCATGGGTATTATCTGGTGGGCGGCCGGTCTAGTCGGTATCTGGCTCTCTCGCGACCGCGCCGGAAGACCGAAACGCAACCTCATACCTTCCATCGTCATCCTGTTGACCGGCTGGGGCATGAGCGCGCACCCGCAGAGTCTGGATCTTAGTACGCACGTGCATGGCATTTTCGGGTATACCCTCATGGCCGCCGGTCTGACGAGGCTGATTGAGATCTCGTTTATCCTGCGGGATAAGGTGGCGCCTGAACGACCGGACGATATCGATCAGGAGATCAACAGTTTTCAGTACTTGCCCCCGTTCCTGCTGTACGCCAGCGGCTTCCTGTTCATGGGCGCCACGGAGGAGCAGATGCAGATGCTCTCCGACGCGGGCGTGACCCATGTCAGCTACATTCTAATTCTATACAGTATCAGCTTTCTCCTCTTCCTCTGTAAGTCCACCCCAGTCCCTGACATCCAACGGTACATCCACTGATATCGTATTCTTGTAGTCGTCCTCATGCTACTCCACCTCTATAGCGCCCACACCGGTATCGGCAGCGGTGGCAAAGGCAAACCGGCCGTCAAACTCGACGACGAGGAGCGTCTGCCGCGAGTCAATGGGCACAATCACACCATGAGGATCCCGAATGCGAGCGATCGGCAGGCGCAAGATGCGCAGGAGTTCGAATTGGAGGGGCTTATGAGCGAGGATGAGGATGAGAGGGGGACAAGGAGGAAGGATGGGAATGGGAGCGCGCGGTGAGGTGCGCGGATTGGGTTTGTTTGTGTGCGAGTAAGTATTGTATGAGATCATTGACGGCTTCAGCATTCTCACCCATGAGTCTCGCAATGTCCCTCGACCTGAAGTTGCTGGCTCCTTGATACACTGACGTGAACGTCTGGCGGACGCTTTCGATTAACTCTTGCGCCACCTGGCATCGACCGCGGTCTCCCAAGCAGCCCTCCGCATTTGTAGACACGAAGCGCAGCGTGACGTACTGTGATGTGAGGTCGACAGAGAGACAGAAGAAGCGGTGCTTTCTTGGGCACGAATGCATTTGCGGACCGACGAGTTCAACACATCCCGACCAAGCAAGCTACAGAGACTCCGAATAATAGAGATTCATGAACCCGCTCCCGCCACAATACTCCTCATCATTGCCCGCGCACAGCATCCCGTTGGTAGCGTTGCAGGGCACCAATACGCCACCGCTGCTCTCGACGATCTCGTTCCCGCAGTAGCATTCTTCAGCGTACTCGACGCTGTTAAGGCGGTGAAAAGTCAGTCACAGCCACTTCGTGTCGACTAGTCAGGGAGAAAAGTTAGGGGAATGGAAGGCAGAAAACTCACCCAGCATAATGGTAATAACTCCCCAAGCAAAACTTGATGCACTTCTCCACTGTCATATCCGCGCTGGCGGTGAAGTTGCCTTGCAGAGGTCTCCCGTTCGTATTGGGGTCCGTGATGCAGGCTTGCGCGCCGTATTTCCCCACGTGCGGGACTTCGACGGGGGGGACGTAGAGCGTGTTGTTGTAGAGGCTCAGGGCGCCCGGGCCGCCGCAGACTTCGGGCTCGGAGCCGCGGCAGCGCATCTGGCAGGTGTCGTTTGTGGGGTTTGTGGTCGGGGTTAGGAAGAGGCCGGTGGGGGCTATGTCGTTGCCGCAGTAGCTGTGTAGGGGGAGATGGTCAGTTGGGTGTTCGTCGTTGGTTATATGGCACTGGGTGATCAACGTACCACTGCGTGGCGTACTCTAATCCGTAGTACTGATACCCGGGACCCTGTTGGCAGAAGGTCGCACAGACGTCGATCGTCATGTTGTTGAAAGCAGTATTGGGTCCCGTGAGCGTCCGCGGTTGACCCGGCGTATCCGAGTAGCATCCTAAGTAATTTGACCCGAATCCACCGGCTGGGGTGTACGGCTGCGCGTTGCCGGCTGTATTGGTGTTATCGCCGAAGGCGTCGAAGCTGCTGTTCGTGTTGCGGTAGACGTCTATGTAGCCGAGCCCGCCACAGAACTCTTGGACACCGTTGGCTGTCAACGTTCCGCCGCAATTCCACGTGCACTCGTTCACCGTCCCGTTGGCGGCCGCGATGGTGGTGGGGTTGATCTCGTTGTCGCAGTGGCATTCCTGGGCATATTCGACGCCGCTGAGAATGTAGCCGTTGTCCATGCAGTACTGCTGGCAGAACTCGACGGTCATGACGGTGTAATTGACGTACGCCAGCGAGTTTAGGGTACGGTAGTAGCCGCTGCTGGCGGTGTCGTTGTAGCAGCCCAAATACTGCTGCTCCGGGAGGCCAAACTGCGCACCCGGCGTGGGCGAAGCGGTGGGCAACGGGGTACTGTCTGGTGTCGGGGTGATCGACGGCTGCGCCACCGTGGACGGACACTCCATCGAAGCTGCAGGCGCCGCCTCAGGGCCGTACGTGATGTTGATGCAGCCCGGTAGCCGTTCGATCAAGCCATGCACTGGCTCACCGATTTGCGGGGGCTGTTCCGGACAATTCTGAGCGTAGCCGTTCGTATCGACCGAGTTCAGCACAGGGCACTCCTGAACAACGCCATCTGGCGCTCCGTTGTACAGGCACGTGTTCACCGCCTCGGTCTGAACGTCCATCTCCCAGCCGTTGATGAAGTCTCCGTGGAACCCAAAGCCCGTTGGATCACCTTGCGAGAAGACGAAGCGGCTATCATCGACTGCATCCGGGACTTGAGAGACCGCATAATTGGTCTCGATGAAGAGTATAGGCAGTTGATGCTCGTAGCCTGGTGGACAGATGCCGTTGTCGATGCCGCTCAGATATGCGACGTGGCTGTTGTCAGACTTGTACAGGTTGATGCCGTCCCAGCATGCTTGGAACACGATCTGCCCACGCAGGCCGTTGACGCATGATGTCGCATTGAATATGTAAGGTTGGTTTGGCGGCTCTGGGCCACTGCCTACCAGACAGGCGAAACTCACTCGGTCGGCGATCGGTCGGCCGGGATAAGCTGCGTTCCCCCAGGTCACCGTCTCGTTGTCGTAGCTTCGGGCAGCCTTGTTGCCAGAGAGCATCATGAAGCCGGGCTGGAATGGCTGGATGCCGGTCTCGTTGGGTCCGCGCGCCAGATAGTAGACTACACTGCCGCCGTGTGGAACTTCGAAGAATGAGCCGTTGGGATAATTGTAGTAGAGCAGAGGGGTCCAGTATGCTGACTTGTCCGCCCGGAGCTCGCAGGATGTACAAGAGGAGTTGACCATGGTCGCGTACGTCGAGTTCACGCCGATGTCTTTGCCGCCGTTAGTTTGCGGGTTCGAAGCGCGCACATGTATACGTACTTGATCCGCCGACAATGCTGTGCGCGTGTGCAGCGACCGCCCCCGGGTTGACAACGGGGTCGACGCGTCCCGTCTGGATGACGGCGCAATTCATCCGCCAAAAGGCATACGCGCCATGAAGGAAGGGCAGCACAGCAGCCGCAGAAGGAAGGACAGACTTCATCTTGCCAGTCAAAGGAGCGGAAGACAACGATTGTCAGTGAGCAAGAGAAGGGAAAGGAGCCGTGCAGCAGTACGCGAGGAAGAACGAAGACGCGAGTGCTGTTCTTCGCGAAGTCCCGGCAGATACTCACATTCCACGGCTCGGACCCGTACTTCATAACAGAGGCCATCAGCGCCACCTGGTCGGCTCTTCAAGCTGCTCTGGTACTGTCAGGTCTTTTGAGTGCTAGAAACAAGCCACTGGGCTAAGGACTCGTGATGATGCCTCAGCTTGTATGTTGAAGGCGTCGGCGTGCGTCGACGGACCGCTGTGTAGCCAAGACGAAGCGCACCGTCAACAGCGGTGGAATGCGGACGTCCAACCTACCGCGGACAGCCCCTCGCCATCATCCGATCTTCGCAGTAGAACGCGCACATCGGGCGCATACTGGAGGGATCCGGATTGCAGTCCTTCGTGGACCAGCTAATCCTTGCATCTCAGCCTGTATGTTAAGCCAGCGTACGGCGCTATAGGCGTCCGCGGCGTCGTGGCAGCGGTCTGGGACGCTCGTGGCGATGATCACGCTCTGTATATACACGAGGGTTTTTGGCGTTAGTGTCGGTGACCCGGAAGTCGATGATGGACATGATGTTGCAGACGTGGAGGGCTCTGTCCCAGGTCGTCGTCTTTAGACGGCCCCATCCGCAATATGTCTTGGCGTGGTTGGCCGCCGTGACGACAGGGGTGCATGTACTGTGCTGTACTTGCTTCAAACATTCGCAAACAACAATGATATGTCGGAGACGGCGCGCTGGCGTGCTGGAAACATCCTGACGATACCATTTCAACTCATACACCGTTCCAGCGCGACTAAACAATGGCGGACACCAACAAACCCACCCCTCCGCCCCGAGCCATGACCACATCCAGCACGACTTCGGCACCGCCGACCACCGCCCCTCGACACCGACCCCCCCAGCGCCAACCCACATTGCCCAGCCTTGCCACAGTACCAGAGCTGCCACCACGGCGGCCCTCCAGCGGCCACACACTGTCCCCGCAACCCCCCGACCTTTTCCGGAGACGCTCCTCCATCCTCTCCGATGCCACGAACTTCACCGAGGACCTGATCGATCCCTCTGCTCGACGACGACGCCACACACCCGAAGACGAGGAGGTCACGCATTGGCACAGCACACCCTTGGCTTTTGCACTATTGCCTGCTCTCGGTGGGATTCTATTCAAGAATGGGTCGGCTTTCACCACGGATGTGCTGCTGTTGGCATTGGCCGCGGTGTTTATGAATTGGAGTATACGTATACCATGGGATTGGTACTATTCGGCTCAACGGGTGCGCCGAGATGTTGAGACGGATCTGAGTTCTTTGATTGACGGACTGGACGAGACGGCGGTGGAGACGGCGTCGTCTGCGGAGGACTCTCCGCAGCAGATGCCGGCTGATGGGCATGAGCCAACCGAGGGCGTGAAGGAGAGCTCCCGCGAGCGAGAGGAAGCTGCGGCACATCTTCGCAGACAAGAGACGCTCGGTCTGCTTTCAACCTTCATCTTCCCCGCGCTAGCGGCCTACCTCCTCCACGTCATCCGCGCGCAGCTATCCAGACCATCTACGGGCCTCGTGTCCGACTACAACCTCTCCATCTTCCTCCTAGCCGCCGAGATCCGCCCGGCCCGCCAACTCGGCCGCCTAATTACAAACCAAACCCTCCACCTCCAACGCCTCGTCAGCAGCACCGACGACATCTTCTCCTCCTCCTCCTCCGCCGGAGGCAAGAGCAGCCTCAATTCCCTCTCAACCCGCATCGCAGACCTCGAAGCCAAACTCTCCGACCACGCCCTCGTGACCCCCTCCGACCACGCCACCCTCGCGCACAAAACCGACGTCACGGATCTCTCAGCCGAACTGCGCAAACGCTACGAGCCGCGCCTCGAAGGCCTGGAGCGCGCGGTGCGTCGCTACGAGAAACGGTCCACGACCTTGGCCATGCTGACGGAGCAGCGGCTGAATTCCCTCGAGAGCCGACTGCAAGATGCTCTGAGTTTAGCCGCCGTCGCGGCGCAGCACTCGCAGCGACGGGCGGGTGTTTTTGTGTATTTGCTGGAGACGGCTAGTGCGGCTATTGCGCTGCCTATGAGGTTCGCTTGGGCGGTGTGTGTCTGGCCGTTTCTGGTGCTGGAGGATTTGTATGAGCGGGTGAAAGGGATGATGCTGGGGCCGGCGCCTGAGAGTTCCAAGGCTGCTGGTGCTAAGCGCCGAGGAGCGACGAGGGAGGGGAGCGCGGATGAGAAGCCTAGGGTCAAGAGCGCGATGAGGAGGGTCCTGCGGTAGCATGGGGGAAGGCGTTTGCGGGCGTTGATGTGAAACATGTTTTGCAGTCGGCATGGATTTGGGTGCTTGACGTAGCGTCGGCGTTGGCTTGTAAATGTGCTCATGAATATTCGATACAAGACATGCAGTTGCTCACCAGACCTTCTGGTCTTTCGCAGGAACAACTCCTCGTTGTCTCTTCCCCAGGCCCTGAAGGGCTTGGTGTCGTGAATCCGCGTTTGGGCAGGCGTGAGATAGGATCACGCATGTCGGGCCCAACTACTAGGTAGTGCTCATGCGTGTTACGGCAGGTGATGGTCACCATCGACATCACAATCAGCTCAAGCGTCGACGGCGGCTCAATTGCATCGGCCGGCATCAAAAGCCTGGTGCAAGGACGCAACTCGTGTATCAATGTAAGTCTGGGTGGCCGAGCAATCAGTCCGGTTCTTGGTCTGAGCCGTTGACCAGGAGCACGCTTGGCGGCGAATGGAGTGTCCCCAGCCCAACCATGTAGTGCGGCAACAAAACATGCGTTCCGAGCCGATGGAATCGTTTCCTCGTGCGGCTTGGTGTAGCATGCATGTTTCTCTCCCGAACCGGCAGGTATAAGAGTTGGGAACCCCAATTATCTGCAGACGGAGGTCATGGAGTCTTGTCGGCCGGTCCATTTGGTACTACGTCGAGATGATTGCCGTGCCCTGTTGAGAAACAAGTAGAGATTTTCGTCGGGGAGGTCTTGATGTTATCTCGTCCGGGCCTAAGGACGGCGCATTGCAGCAATATCTGGTGCGCGGAGAGCGGGTTTCGCCGTAGCTTTCGGGGAGCGCCTAGCCATGCCACGTTTTACTTCGTGACATTGCCCTCCTGCATGGCGAGGCTCTCCTGGATCGCAGGGCTCATTGGTGCGCCGGATTCGCTGACCCGTTCCGTAACCTCAACCTCGTCGCCGACTCGTAGGACTGCACCACTCGGTCCCGCGCAAGCGTACTGGCCGAATACTGGCTTATCTACGCATACCATCAGCGCCCCGTTCACCTCTGTGTAGCACTTTGCAAAGCCTTACGCGGGAAGAGTTCGTTAGTCCTTCGATCTTTGGCCAGCAAACCATAAAGCTGTCGGTTGGTCGAGATCATCCCGCCCTTCGCAAGATCTGCATTCAGGCTGAGACAGCGTACTGTTCGAAACAGACATCGTACCGAGACTTGCTGCGCTCGATCAACCCGTGATCGGATCGTGAGCATATTCCAGCTGTCTTCGTCGTACGGATCTACCTCCGTTGCCACGTCGACATGCACGTTGGGGCGGAAGCGAACAATCACATCCTCGCCTCGAGCCATGGGAGGTAATCGGCGCCGAGCGTCTTCTTCTGATGCAGTAGATGTAATGAGCAACGGCGCTGCGTCAGCGAAACGAATCTTTTGCGGTTGCAGTTTGTTGTTGACGGATATTGATAAGGCGCGAGTCGTTGACGGTAAGTAGACCGCCCCCGGGATTTCGCGTTGGCCATTGCCACCGATGTAAAGAAGTCTAGCAGGCATATTTAGGTGATGGGTGAAGAAGGCCGCAGCTTCCTCTCCCATATCGATACCTGGAGCTTTCGTCCCGAATATGCTGACCTCGAAGATCTTTGCATCAAGTAGACTTAGTGGTGATGGAGTCAGAGGGACGACGAGGACCTCACGCTCCTGGGCATGAGAGTGGGTGATCGTCAACTTCGACCATGCTTTGTCGATAGCGGTGTGAAAGAGGCCCAGATCGAAGCGCCATTTGATCGTGATATGCTCCGCGAGCGGCTGCTGTTTGGTTGGCGGCTTGACCAACACATACTGCCGGTCGAACCGCAGCCCTTCGTTCGTGATCTCGGCTGCACTGACTTCCACTGGACGCAATGATTTGACAGGGTAGATGAACAGCTAGAATGGCATGTCAGCAGCTGAAGCCTGCGAGATGCGATATAGGGGTCGATAGGCCGGGTCCTTACCCGCTGTATTTTCATCGTCACTGGTTTCTAGGTGTTCGAGGGTGACTACTGTTGTTGACGTCGTTCCGAGGCAGGCATTGAAAGGGGCAGCGTTGTGTAGGATCGTGTGGTGGTGTGGTGTTGCCAAAGGTCGGCTTTGTCATCGAATCTTTCTCGGGCCGAAACCTCGCCGCCACCCATGTCTACGGCTTACAGGTGTAGTCAGCAACACGAACGTCGACTGAGCCTTCCACATGTTGGAGACAGCAATGCAGTACAGAGCAGCATACATGTACATTATATCACTAACCTCGCACGCCCTGGTGTGCCGGCCTTCTTTGGTGCTTTGTGCAATTCCATTCACCGAAGCGTCGCAGCAAAGACGCTAGGACGAACCCAGCGCCGGATCATCTTAAGGTCGCTTCCCATGACACAGCAAACACCACCGGTAGAGAGGGCTTGCGATAGGTGTCGCGAGCGTCGGGTCAAAGTAAGATGAACAGTCCCAACAATTGAGCCTCACTAACACTGTGACGAGTGTAAGGCATACCCATGGGTGTGACCCCAAACCGACCCCCGACCCATCGTGCAACACACACCTTTCTGGATCCCTCTGAGCCCTTGTGCCATTGTACACGGCGTCAGCACTCTCTCGTGGTTCTTCTCTAGACATGCGTATCTTGCCAGGTGATGGCTTGGACACTGCTAACCCTCCCACCTCTTCTTACAGGCGACAAGCGGCAACCGGCTTGTCTACGGTGCGAGAAGCTGGGTAAACCATGCCCGGGTTATGACAAGAAGCGGAAGTTTGTCGATGAAGGTGTCTCACTTCGGAAGAAGTATCAGAGCGCTCCTTCCGGGAGATCGAGCGGCGAGGACGACCACGATGATGTTCCTGTCAATGCATCTCCTCCTTCCAAAGGCCCATCGACCCCCGGGCAAAGGGTCGGGAACGAAGACCTTGTTTTCAGTGAGCTACAGGATCGCTCGTCCACGTTGCTACCTAAAGTCGTGCTTGCGACGCCGTCGTCAGGCCTCATTTCCCCTCTCAATCCAGCATTGCCGAATGCTGGCTCCAATACGACCAGATCGGAAGCGCTTCGTACAAATCCCGAGATGAAAATATCAGAATCAATGCAGCAGGCACCACTGGACATACCAGGCTCCGTTCCAACGTCATACCCCGGAGCGAACTTTCCTCTGCCAGCGATACCTGTTGACCTCCAGTTCGACACGCTCCTGGACCCTGGCACCTACGTCGACGGGCCTTTCGACCCTGCATGGTTCGATCTGGATCCGGATATATACTATGCCAACCAAAACAACTCCTGTGGCTTCATACCCAACGCACATATTGTGGACGAGGTTGATAGGAACGACTTCAAACACGGGTCGGAGACGGCAACAGGGACACCGATGTCCATCTCCGCTTTAGTGTCCTTTGCAGGGACAGGAACGGGGAGGTGAGTGAAGGCTGCCACCCGCTCTGCGAACGCTAGCTCACATTTCAATTAGTAGCAGCTTGTGGCCCCCAGAAGACCAGATCAAGACCAGCGCAATCATCACTGATGAGCGTGAGCATGAGATGGCTTACCTCATACGACACTTCACAGAGTTCTTAGGACCTTGGTTGGTAATTCATCCGTTGCATTCACTCGCAGCACTGATGGCACTAGGATGGATTTGTTCGACAAAGACAAACACTTCAGCCAGTCGGTCCCGCTGAAAGCTTTGCGAGACGCACTCCTGCGTAATGCCATCGCCGCTGTGGCAGCCAAGCAACTCGGGCGGGTGAGGGGACAGAAGCCCTTCTGCGGCAACCAATGTCAGCGGCCGTCAAGAATGGAGGTACTCGACGACTTAGTGGAAGTCGACTGGTTCTACAAGGCGGCGAACTACTACGATAAAGCCATAGCTTTCTCGCGGGTGTACCTCGAGGCTCTGTCGGGAAGCCTAAGTCATCCCATGTCAGTCAACAAGTCCGACGATTTACTGGTCGCTGTGAGCATCTTCTCACTATATGAGTCGCTAGACAATCGTGAGATGGGCTGGCTACAGTGAGTGTCACATTATGCCGGTCCCTACGGCGCTCCCGCTGATGTGCTCCAGACATTTAGCAGGGTTGAAGTCGCTTTTGACGGCAGTAAGCGCCAACCAGCAGGAGATCGGTCCGCCTATGCCTTCCATCAGTGTGGCCCGAAAGGCGTGCTTCTGGAACTTTGCTAGATCCGATTACTCGGCTGCCTACATTAACAGGCGGCGAACGTATCTCGACACAGAAGACCTGGATAGCTGGCGCAGCTGCGGCTTACAAGTCCAAGACAATGGTGCGCTTTACGCTGACACCATAGACGTCCGAAGCGAGACGAGCCAATGTGGCCAGAGAGTGCAACTGGTATCTCACACTCTCATATGGCTCGTCCTGCGGGTGACCAACTACCTCGCTCAGGATAGCAATCACCCTCCGGCCGAACAGCTGGTGATTTGGGACACTCTAAACGCCCAATTAGATGCCTTCTACGGCAGCCTGCCGGAAACCTTCCAACCCTGTGCCCAGATCAGGTACCCGCTCTCAACACGCAACCACCGAGGCGGCGACTCAGGCTGCCAACTCACTGAAGTCTTCTTCAGCTCCTCCTCCTCAGCATCGAGCGTCCAGCTCTACCATTTCGCGCGCATACTGCTCCTGCTCAACAAGCCGCGTGACCGCAGCGGCATCAGCAGACTGCAAGCGTACCGCGAGGTCTCGAGCGAAGCCATCAAGCACGCCCGCGA
>NAJQ01000406.1:0-10657 GCA_005059865.1 Friedmanniomyces simplex
CCTAGGCTTAATAATGTAACTCCCCCTAATCCACTAATAGGGGGTCGTAATAATGTAGTGCATAGGACTCCCCCTAATCCATTAATAGGGTAATGTCCTTATGCTTAAGGCTATTAACAGGTACTTAAAGGATCTCTAGCTTATTCTCCCCTTAATCCTGATAGGTAGGTAGAGATAGCTAGGCTTGCTTATGCAGGACTTGCTAATGCGTGCTAAATATAGTTCCTTCGTCAAAGGTAACGTGCGGTGTTGTCTATACTTTGTATCTCTAGAGTTGTGTCTTTTAGTTAAAGAATAGTTGCTAGAGCAGGTAGTTAGTCGATAAGTTCTCTTAGAACCTAATAAACTAATAGATAATTGCTCTAGGGCTAAACTTGTCTAAGTTTAGCCTATAGGCCTTGTCGAAATAGCTGTATGCTTTGCAGCCAAATCTCCTTAAGTTTATAAGGTTACATCTGTCTAGTAGTCCAGCATTAAGTACTTTCTTAAATTGCTAGATAGGGATGTCCTTAGTTGTTAGATTAATAAGCCTATCTATAATGTAACAGGCATAGAGTGCTATATAGCTCTATATAGTTAGGGGCATACTAGAGTCGATTAGCATTGCCCTAGCTTTAGCTAGGATTACTTTGTTAGAAGACTCTGCAATGCCATTTTGCTCTAGTATATATGCAGCTAAGACATCCTATCTAAGACCTCTAGCCTAAGCAAAGTGCATAAGATTACTGTTAATATACTCTCCTCCTCTATTAGAGAAGATAATCTTTAGTGTCTTGTTGTATAAGTTGCTTATCTTAGCGAAGAAGGTCTTAATAATGTTAGCTCCTTCGCTCTTCTTAATGCTAAAGTATGCTTTCCTTGCTCTAGTCTAGCCGTCTATAAGCAGGAACATATAGACATTTCCGTGGATGTCTAGTAGTGTAATAGGCCCTATAGTGTTAACATAGATCTCATTAAGGGGGGCTTCTAGCCTCCTCCTTAGAGTCCTTAAGACTACTCTTTAGGAGCTAGATGTTGCGACCCTACAAGGTAGTGTTACGTAGTAGAGCTCGGTAGGCTTGGATAGTGTCAAGACACGGTTAGTATAGGGTAATACTTCTCTCGTTAATGAACTGCTCTGCTGGAATCGTTCCTAGGTATGCGAAGACCTTTCAGTTGGATTGCAACATGAGTTGAACACGAACTATATATATATATGAAGAAAGCACGCCTGCTATATACATAAGAGATTCGTGTGTTATTGAGGCTGCTCCCTGCTCTGCTCTGCTCTGCCTCGCAGAGCGACAGAGCAGCAGAGCGAGCCGCTACTCTCTGCTCTGCTAGCTCTATATAGGAGAGCAATAGAGTAGACAGATCAAAGGAGTGTCCCGAGCTTCCTTGCTCTGTCCCGCTAAGGCCGTTCTCTATAAGAGCACCGAGGCGGAACCTTTTCCGTTACGATGTTCGTAACACTAGAGAGCTTGCATAATTCATAGTGCCTAAGGGTAGCTATGTTAATTAGCTTAAGTCTAATAACTTTGTCTTTTGTAGCATTAAGGAGTGTGCCTTAGATGTAGCTAAGCCTCTAATGCTATATTGCTATGTCTGCCCTTAGCTTTGCATAGGTAGGTACTAAGATGCTAGCTAATAGCTGCTAATAGTCCTAAGCTAGAATAATAGTAGTCTTGTTGAGCACCTTAACATTCTTGATGTAGCTTACTATGCTAATAGCCTTATGTTTCTCTCCCTCCTTGATTAGAGTTATAGTTAGGATATCTAGGTATACCTTGCCCTTCTTATGCAATGTTGCATCTAAGATCAGGTTAATAGATAACTTTAGGGAGTAGAGAACATAGTTTAGCTTAATAACAGTAGTCTTGCTACTAGCATTCTTGATCTCTAGCATAATAGTGCCTTCTATAGTTACTGTTAATTAGCCTACGGCCTATATAAAGACTGCTGCTATCTTCCTAGGTTTAAGGTCCCAAAACTATAACTTATTGTTAAAGATGTAATATAATAAGCTGCTATCGTAGATAATGCTTCTTAAGGACAGGCTTTTGCCTTAGTATCTAACCGCTAAGATAGCTAGTATAGAGACCTTATCGACACTGCTCTCCTTATCTAAGTATAATGCAGCATTATAGGCTAAGGAGACTAACTTCTTAGTGCTGCTCCTCCCTCTACTCTTGTCCTTCTTTGCATGCTTGCTATCCTTCTTACTCCTACTTCTGCTCTTACCCCCTTTTGTGCTAGTCCTCTACTAAGGTAGTGCTCTATTAGGGTGCTACTTATAGCATTTGGCATTATTATAGTTATGCTTGCATTATTAATATAGCTCTTTATTATCTAGGACTTCTAATGCTACTATAGATGCAAAGCGGCCCGGCTAAGGTTACTAGGGCTTTTAGGTTAGTGCTTGTTCTCTTCTAAGGGACGTTATCATTTCTTCTAGCATAAACTTCTCTAGTCTAAATGTATGCCTCTAGCTCCTTAATTACTCTACCTAGGTTGTTCTAGCTTTAAACAGGATATTAATATACTTCTCTAGGAGAGTATACTCTTCTAGTCTTATGCTAGTAGCTCTAGCATACTAATCTGCTGCGTTCTTATAGTCGCTGTATGCCTTCTAGAAGTCTTTATAGTACTTTAGGGTGTTTGTGCTACTAAGCCTAATGTTGTTAATCTTCCTAATTATTAGGATAATGTCTAGTGTAATAATCGGCTTATAGGCTATTGCAACATAGTTAAATAGCTGCTTTGCTGTCTTTAGTTAGTCCCTAAAATCTAGCTTAATCTTTTTATCTAGTCTAGCTATAATGCTACCCGATGCTGTTAGGTCCTTTAACTAGAACTTCTTAATAAATTCGATGTTAGCATTAGCCCTTAGCGGGTAAACTGCCTGCTCCTAGTATATGTTATAGAAGACATAGCTAAGGCACTTATTCTTAATAAGTGCTAACTAGAGGGTAGTCTTCTAGAATAAGAATTAGACTCTAGGCTTTAGGATTTGATTGTCCTAGATGCTCCTCTTCTCGTAGTCGGCTATTGCTATGTCTAGGTAGTCTTATTAAAAAGTACCTAGGTTACCTTTAGCTAACGATGTTGATAATGCTTGTTAGATCTGAATTATAGCTGCTATAGCTGTCTTGCGTAGTGGAACGCCGGGCTTATAACCTATTATGTAATAGATCGCCAAATTGACTATGTATAAGCATATAGAAGATATCTACGTAGCAGTGAGAACCAGATGAAAGGTTCTCACCTGCTTAGTCACATGACTGTCACCTGACTCTTGGCAGTGACATGATGCTCATATCACAACAGGCAAGACCCGGTGCTGCCGAAGTCGGGCCTTTCACCATTCACTTACAGCTAAAATTCATGTAGATACGCTACGAGTCTTGCTTCCTCGCCCTCACCATCTCCTCGCGGTACCATCATGGTCAGACTGTCGAACTGCAGCATCTTCCCACCCAGCTCCGCTATCACATTTGCGGTCCACCGACCATCACTCCATGCGCCGGCCCCTGCAACCCGGCCGGCAGCGGCAGTAACGAGCTCCATCAGGCCTTCAGCGTGGGCCAACAGGTCCGTGTCTTGCTGCTGAAGCTTAGAGTGGTTGAGGTCGACGTACTCGGGCAACATGTCAACCACCCAGCCGCCATCCTCCCGCGTAGGAGTGGACACTGCCTCCACGTCTACGTCCTCATCTGCATCACCCAGCCGCCCCTGTGTGGGTCGTGTTGCATCCAGGTAGATGTAACAAAGCAACAGAACTATAACGTCCTCTTCCCAACCCGCCTGCCGCAACTGGTCGACATCCACGGTACCCGAAAGTGCCTCTATCCCCGCGATGAACGGTGCCACAGTCTCAGCACTCGTCTTGTAACTCCACAGCTCCAGCAAGCCTTCCAGAGTCACAAATCTCGGCCCCGGTATTGAAGGCGCTTTCAGTAGTGACCGCGTGAAAGTACGCAGTCCAGACATAGTTGCTTGTATGATTTCGATCTGCCCGGAACGGTAGATACTAGCGGGCTGCTGCCTATTGCTTGTTGGTCCGTCTGCAGGCAGTGCTACACTCTGAAGTTTCTGCAACTTAGGTGCCAGAGACTGCACGATCATGCGAGCGATGTGCGGCAGGTAACGCCTTCCGCTTGCGTGGGTGGTGAGATACTCTAGAGGTTGCTCGTGGAAAGCGAAAGGTAGGCCGCGCTCTTGTCGTAGGATGTAGAGTAGAAGCTCGAGCAGTGGCTCCGGTAAGTCCTGAAAGATGTGCTCGGGTTCAATCACGGTAAGAGGCAAGCGGCGAAGACGAAACGTCGCTCGCTCGCTGCTCCATTGTCCGTCCCAGGCGAAGTAGCCGGAATGCACTCGCCTCAACTCAGTCTGCAGATCGTCGGGTGGCGGTTTAAGCGTCAGCATAACCGTATCGTACGGATTGTCGAGGATGCAAAACCCGTAACCCATCAAAAGCTCATCATTCCCCTTCCAACCGTAATTGTTCAGCACCTCCCCACCGGCCTCCACCGGGTCATTGATCGAGATGCTGAAACGACCAGGCTCGAATGCCCAGTCCACGTGCGCATCGTTGCTATGGTTCGAAGCATCCTGTACCGGAAACAGCACTGAGAAGTCCAGGTCCTCGGCTGGGGCGTGGGACATATCCAGCAGGACCGTCTGTCTCCGGCCTTGAGTGGTTGATTTGTAGGTCGTCCAGTATTTCGATTCCTGAGGAGCGATGGCGCGGGAGGAAAAGGAGCGGGAAGTGAACATTGTGATGGACCAGCGGAAGAGATTCCTGGGAAAGAGTATGAATGGCTTGGAGACTTACCGTGGGCTCGGGGTAGATGTCACTTACCATGTATACGGCTTCGTATCAACACCGGCGCTTCGTAGCGTACGCAGGCCATCCTGATAGTACCGCTCATACGCCTCCCTACGCCCGAGCATAGTATGCAGGACATCTGTGCCCTCCAGCCAGGCCAGATCCTCGGCATCGTCGAACCATAATGGCGTCGTGAGCTCACTTTCCGGTGACGGTAGGGTATCGAAGTAAGGTTTCCAGAACGAGCGCTCGCGGTGGATGTACTGCGCCATGAGGTAGAAGAACCCCAGAGCTTCAATCTTGAATTCGTGCCGGCGGTCGCGGAAGACGGGAAAATTGTCGTCGACTGAAGCGTTCAGGTACGAAAGAGCGACGGACTGTGGGACGGTCGTGATCCTCGAGCCTGGAGTCAGCGGTGCCTTGGCTTGCCACTGGGAGCAGTCAGCAATAGTGTGGAAGAGGTGTGGGTGTTCACGTACTCGATATCCGGCTTCGGGGCTGTAGGCGATGTTGACTGAAGGATTCAGGTAGCCACCGTGCTCTCTGAACCATCGTTCAAGAGCCTGTGCCTTGTCGGCGGCCTCCATGATGGGAGTACAGTGGTATGTGAGTGTGTGCGAAGGTTCGACCGCATATTCCACGTACGGCCTGGTATGAGCGCTACGCTTGCCGTGCCAACTAATTCACCCGGTGGCGAGACGCCGTCGCCGACTACATCATGTCAAGAAGAATGTTCCAGCGATTTTCAACGGCGAGGTTCGGTCAACAGACACCCTTCCCAGATACGGACACGCTCAGACACCGGCTTCAATTTATGGTGCACATCGCTACAACGACTCAAATAGCATCTTCAACTTCACCGCTCACATTTCCTTATCAAACCCGTGCTCCTTCGTGTCCGCAGTCGCATCGAAGCCGGACGTGCGAGCATCCTCTGCGCTAATCGTGCTAAACCTCCGATGGTTCGCTGCCAAACTCATAGCGCGTGGATTGACCGAGCTCTGACGTCGAATCTCGTGCTCCTCCTTCTCAATGTACTCCTGCGGGCGCTTCGACGAGGTTGCGAGCTGCAGTAGGAGTCAGAAGTTGTTCGCAAAGAAACCCGACAGTAGGCAACGAACCTTGTCACGGAAGACTATGATGTTGTGATGCTCGCGGAAGTAGCCATCGATGTCCTCCAACGTCCTGCCGGCGGTCTCGACGTAGAAGAAGTAGACGAGCGGTACGAAGCTTAGATTGAGTACGGTCCAGGTAATCTGCAGTGTTGTGTGAGTGATTGGCAGCGGATGTGGAGGTGGCCTTAGCACTTACATAGAACTTCCACTTCAAATTCTGGATGCCAATCTGAGTGATCTCGACCACCATGAAGTTGAAGATCCAATTCGTCGCTGTGCCCAACGCGGTTCCCTTTGACCTCAACGCAAGCCCGTTGATCTCGGCCGGGTACAACCTGAATGACCGAATCAGTGAAGGATAGATCAAGCCCGGGGTTGGTCGACCTTACCATGGTACGCCTTGGAACCCAATGCCAAAGAAAATATAGTAAAGAAAGAAAAACGCCACGCTCGCGGAAGCGACTTCCTTTTGGCCAGAATAGCCTGGCTTCTCGCTGTACCGGATTAAGATGGTGATGATCAGGTAGCAGAAGCCTTGTCCCGCGGCCGCGTACATCAGCATCTTCCTTCGTCCCCATCGTTCGACATTCGGGATGCCGATCAGACTGAACAAGAGGTAGGAGACGCTGTTGCAGGCGGCCAGCAGGCGGGCCATCCGATTGCTGAGGTGTACGGACACGATGAGCACTGTCGGGAGGTAATAGCTTGTCACGTTGATGCCAGATAGTTGTTGCATGGCTTGGGCGCCCATGCCGAGCAACAAGCGGCGGAGGGCGCATGTTCCACCCTCGCTACCTTGCTTGCCGCGCATCAGGTCCCGGATCCTGACGTGGTGCGTCTTCTCGTAATCCGAAGCCCACTTGATCTCGCTGAGCTCGGTTTGAACGTAAGGATCTTCAACCTCCGTGCCCTCGATGTCTGCTAGGATCTGCTCTGCTTCTTTGTCCCGGCCTTTCGCCACCAGCCATCTGTGCTTTGCGTTAGTCCCGTTGCATCGGAGTCGGCCACCGGATACTTACCGTGGTGATTCAGGCAGCCACGGGACAGTGGCATATAGAACTGCAATGAAGATGAATTGGAACGCAAGCGGCACTCGCCACGCAACGGGTCCGGGTACGAAACTGAATCCGAAGGTGACCCAGTTGCTCAGGCTGAAGCCAGCGATGTTCAGAATGAGCTCGATCACGATGAGCTTGCCGCGCCAGGAAGCCTTGGATGTCTCCGCCTGCCACGGCGGTGCCGTAGCGGTGTTGATACCATTCCCAATGCCAGCGATTATCCGACCAACGATCTGCCCAAAGAGAAGGGTGTTAGCCATCGAACGTCTTACTCACGGGGTATACTGATCAGTCTGACCATCTGCGCAACGGAGTACGACGTGATCTGCAAGATCGCGCCAACGGACATAATAGTCGTGCCGACCAAGATCGTCTTCTTCCTACCGAGCCAGTCTCCAATGACAAAAGCAGCGATGGCGCCAAAGAAGCATCCAATGTCTGGGGACACGCGGCAAGCAATTAGCTTTTCACCCCATTGAAGGTCTGATTGAACCAATGCAGCGCTCACCATAGATGGCCGTGATGGTCCCTTGCAAGCTGGTGTTGCCCACGATTCCAAGGGTGATCAAGAAGTCGTCAGTCACGATGACTCCGCCAAAGACACCCTGGTCTGGCGATGGAAGACCCGTCAGCAATTGCCACCAGATGGCTCAGGGACAATTCCTACCGTAGCCGAACAAGGTCATATCGGTTGCGCAGGCGACGGTCACCCAGAAGGTCAGCCATCCTCCTTTGTATCCGAAGTAGCGGTCTTTCATATTGACGCCGTGTGCGCGCTCGCTGGTGGATCACGAGAGACACAGACATAATCGTCTTTCACGGAGTTGTCAAAGGGAGAAAGCACGAATCCGAGACGATGGCGTACAGTAGTAGAAGTGGAACTGTTTATACGCTTACCGGGCAGCCGCTGGACGATCTACACGCCTACCACGTCTCTCTGCATGTCGCGTGATGGTTTCCCCGTGTACCACCACTGAACGAGCCAATGGCTGCCGCATCCATTGGCTCGTTCGCGATCACGGCATAGGAGCTCGTCCTTCTCGCATGGTCGGTGTCTGGCATCCGCGGGGAGTGCGGCCAAATGCTCGGCGATTTATCGAGGGTCCGATCGCTTCTCGCACGGCGAGTCGGACGCCAGGTCATCGAAGGCGGCTGGTATGATGGACGTACTACCGATCCAAGGTCGTTTGATGATCGCAAGCGACAATTGCAACATCATCGTGTCTACGTGTGTACACAAGACATCCAGTCGAAGCCGAGAGGCGTGTGGTTGATTTGAGGCTCCAGCTACCCCGCAGAAGTTATATGCAACATGCACATGTACTACTGCAAGGGTGCAACACGGATGACGGAGCGGTCGCCGTGGGAGTAGTGTGGTCTGCAAGAAGTCGCCTGGATGACTCCGAAACCCAAGAGCAGTTTGAATGTCTCCTTCTGTACCAAGCCTCGGCTGCGAGATTAAGCGTGGCTACCAAACTCCTCAATACGTCGCCGTACCCGAGCGCGTACTACTGTACAGCATGTCCATGTTGCTCAGTTCTGGCGAGTCCGCATAGTCAATAATGGATGTTGCCGTCGCAGTTTTGGAGGAGACGCGACGGTTGATGAAGTCAAGAGGGAGAACAGAAGCTTGGACCGTCCGCCGACTTCGCCAAGCCACTAACGGCATACTCCTTTTGTGTGCTTCCTCATCCTCCGATGCTCTCTCATTCGACATCAACTTCACAAACCAACGATTTATCCTCAAACTGTCATGACATCGCCTAGCTGTAACGACAACGCGTGATGAATGTCCTCCTGCCCGGTCACCATCCGTCGAATGGCGATATTCGGTTGATGGACCACCATCGCAGCCCTCCACGTCGATCATCAACCTCATCTCACTGCTTTTCAACAGTACCATGCATGCTCGTGCATCTGCCGCCGGTGCCGTCGTCCACTCGCCGACGTTTCCACCTTCAAGACCTCCCGGTCTTGACCCTTAAGCAGTGTAGACCGCGACCACTGCGTGGTCAATCTACGATCAAATCAATCAGCGGTGAAAAGTATACGTCGATTCTCGGAAAAAGACACACGAGCTCTCTATGTATATGACATCCGACCACGACGTCTGAATATAAGCGTGCGCTACCCTCGGTACACTGAAGCATTGCACACGCATACGCGCTCGCCAGCATCGAGCGGCAATGGTGATTTTCAGCTACCTTGTAGAGAATGAGTGATAGTAAGAGACATCCTTCACAAGGCATCTTTGCTCTTCTCTCTTGCCGTCCCTTTAAGATCGATTCTCTTCCTCAATCTCCTTGCCCTTTCTTCTATGATCATATCCTCGTACCGATGTGCCCTCACAAAGGTCCGTCGCCAACCACTCACATGCTCCCCTTGCGCTCCTGGACCGGAAGTCAGTCTACCAAAACTTGTCCGCATAATGGGATGCCCCAGCCCTCCTTTTCAGCACATGGATTGGGGTCAAATGGTGAACTGCGGGTTCTGCAACTCCTGAGCTGAAGGCTGCCGGCTTCCGACCATCCCTTTGACCACCCGTCAGAAGGCCGATAGGCCTTTTATCACGGACTACGTATGCTGCTTGCTACTGACTAAGAACAAGCGCTGTCAAAAAAGGCTATCGACAGCAGAGCCTTTGTCCGGTCGACGCAGCTCAAAATTGCTCGCTCAGCGTTTCAACGGGCTGGAACGAGACTCTGTATGTCCATTTTATATAGTATGTCCCAGCAGCAAACCCGGCGTCGCAATACAAGAATCGCTCTTGACTCCAGAACATCCACTTCTCTCCCAGGCAACGACAAGCAACCGGCACATCATGCGCTACATAGTCTTCGTCAACAACGATATCAATCCGCGACCCACCTTCCTCCTTCCGCACACGGAAGAGAGGACGCGCCTCTGCACTATCCAAGCCAAAGTCAAGCAGATCCTCAACGAACACATGATTGTCAGGGGTGCGGTTCTAGAGCATGACCTCAAGAATAAGGGCTTCGCAGAAAGTGTTGGGGGGCACCCGATGTGGACGATTCTGATGGGCGAGTGTCAGTCCGAGCCAGACCGTCAGACTTACACAGTGGAGATCAAAGGGTGCGAGGCGGTGGAGGTGGGGGACAGGGTGATGGGGATTGCTGTCGAGGAGTGCGAGCAAGTGGATGAGACGGTGGGGTTTGAGAAGCTCGCCTTGCAGAGCTTCGAGAGGGCTGTTGGGGCGTCCGTTGAGCATCGTGTTGAGCTGGGTGGCGGGCAAGGTGTTACCCCGGCCGCCGAGCAGGTCGTCCAGCAGGGCGTCAAGGACAGCGAGGAGGAGGTGGTGTACCCGGGTAGGAATGCGAAGAAGTGAGGGAAGGCGTTGCCGGCTCCGATCTGAGACTCTCAAGTGCCTTCACGGTTGGAGAGTGCCGTGTCCGAGCTCGGATGCTGAGCGCTTTGATAATTTTCTGCCTGATGTCCAGAGCGCTCTTTTCTCCAGAGGGAGCCAGGCAGCCTCATCGAGCTTGCACAACTCGCGAGGGTCGGTCTCGAGGCCTTAGTGGACCTCGCTCAGTGACAGTCGACTGGTCATGTGGCCATTGGGAGTCGTTGCATGTCTGGGATGATAGTCGATGACATGCCTTTCCATGTTGCCGTACGTACCATAGCTTGCTAGCTTACCAACGAGTCGCCATTCACTA
>NAJQ01000406.1:10708-26543 GCA_005059865.1 Friedmanniomyces simplex
GCCTGCACCGGCGTATCGTCGAATAATAGGTTTGCATTGTTCTGGTCCTCCAACTCCCGCTTTCGCAACTCCTCTTCCTCTTTACTCAGCTTAATCGCCTTCGCAAGATCGTCATCAGTCTCCTCCGTGCTAGGACCTGCACCATGCCTTTTCCTCACAGCGTCCGCCTCGGCCTCGTTCTTAGACGCTTCGAGAGCGAGTTTGAACTCGAGATCGTCATCGTCAGTACCGCGGTTCGTCCGGCGACGCTCTTTCCGGCGCGGAGTCTCTTCTGCGTCAGCACCGTACCCTCCTGCTCCTGCTCCACCAAGATCCTCGAGTCCAGTCACGCGCGATTTCCACGAGCCTCGATTGGCTCGCTCGGCGCGCAATCGCTCCTCGTCCAGGATGAGCGACGTCAGCTCCTTGGCAGAATGTCGGACTGCACACGTCAGCATCGCATTCCGCCCGTCAGTTGTCTACCTGCCACTCACTGCTCGCGCCAACGTCCCTCCCATCCTCATCCACGTGGATGAACTCCCGCAACGTTTTGATGATATATATGTTCTTCCTCGCCCACGTCACCACCAGCTCCGACCCCTCATGCAAGCAATAATCGAGCACCTTCAGACTCTTGAGCACGTGCCGCCAGTTCTTGCCCTTATCGTTCAGTCGCTTGTCCAGCATGTCCATGACCTCGTAGAAGTCCGTCGAACTGTTGTACGTGATGCGGGCTATGTCGGCCATATCCGTCCCGGTGGGACCCCATGGGTCGTTGCTCGTCGCTGAGACTCGCGATTAGTATGCGCTTCAAGTCGTGGTTCAATTGGTGTAGTGTTCTTACCATTGCGCACCTTCACCTGGACCGACGAGTAGCCTTTGGTCACGTTTTTGACGCTCCGTAAGACGCCCGACATCTTGACGAGTGTAGTTTGCTACGATGCGCCTATCGTAACGAGGCAGAGAAGGCAGTAGCACCGTTGCGTTCCGGTATCGCCGCTGGCTGTAGGCTGTTGCGCAGGTCGCTTTCAAGCTGCGCCGGAGCTCGTGGAGGATGTAGAAGCTACGGCTGGTCCGGGTTTGCGCTCAAGCGGGAAGTTTGGTATTTGCGGTCGTGAGGCTGTACAGCAGTTCGTTCGAGTGGCAACGATATTACTGATGTGAGGCAGAGAGCGGATGAGCGCGCGTACAGCAATGCAAGTGTTCACATTGAGTAACTCATGCCGAAGCTCGCAAGCACGAGGTCATCCTCTCGCCAAGCGCTTCGTCACGCTCGGCAAGATCCGCTGTTGCCGAAGTCGGGCCTTCTGCCATTCACTTACAGCTACGGACTACATGTATGTAGATACACCACGAGCCTCGGCTCCTCGCCGTCACCATCTCCTCGCGGTACCATCATGGTCAGACTGTCGAACTGCAGCATCTTGCCCCCCAGCTCCGCTATCACATTTGCGGTCCACCGACCATCACTCCACGAGCCGGCCCCTGCAACCCGGGCGGCAGCGGCAGTAACGAGCTCCATCAGGCCTTCAGCGTGGGCCAACAGGTCCGTGTCTTGCTGCTGAAGCTTGGAGTTGTTGAGGTCGACGTACTCGGGTAATGTGTCAATCACCCAGCCGCCACCTTCGGGCGTAAGAGTTGCCACTGCCGCAACGTCTACGTCCTCACCTACAGCATCCAGCCGCCTCTGTATAGGTCGTGTTGCATCCAGGTAGAGATTACAAAGCAGCAACACCATCACGTCCTCCTCCCAACCCGCCTGCCGCAGCTGGTCGACATCCGCGGTACCCGAAATTGCTTCTATCCCCGCGATAAACGGCGCCACAGTCTTAGCACTCGTCTTGTAACTCCACAGCTCTAGCAAACCTTCCAGAGTCACAAATCTCGGTCTCGATACTGAAGGCGCTTTCAGTAATGACCGCGTGAAAGTCCGCAGTCCAGATATAGTGGCTTGTATGATCTCGATCTGGCCGGAGCGGTAGATACTAGCGGGCTGCTGCTTATTGTTTGTTGGTGCGTCTGCAGGCAGTGCTACACTCTGAAGTTTCTGCAACTTAGGTGCCAGAGACTGCACGATCATGCGAGCGATGTGCGGCAGGTAACGCCTTCCGCTTGGGTGGGTGGTGAGATACTCCAGAGGTCGCTCGTGAAAAGCGAACGGTAGGCCGCGCTCCTGCCGTAAAGTGTAGAGTAGAAGCTCAAGCAGAGGTTCCGGTAAGTGCTGAAAGATGTGTTCGGGTTGATTCACGGTAGAAGGCAAGCGGCGAAGATGAAACGTCGCTCGCTCGCTGCTCCATTGTCCGTCCGAGGCGAAGTAGCCGGAATACACTCGCCTCAACTCAGCCTGCAGATCGTCGGGCGGCGGTTTAAGCGTCAGCATAACCGTATCGTACGGGTTGTCGAGGATGCAAAACCCGTAACCCATCAACAGTTCATCATTCCCCTTCCAACCGTAATTATTCAGCACCTCCCCACCGGCCTCTACCGGGTCATTGATCGAGATGCTGAAACGACCGGGCTCGAATGCCCAGTCCACGTGCGCATCGTTGCTATGGTTCGAAGCATCTTGAACCGGAAACAGCACTGAGAAGTCCAGGTCCTCGGCCGGGGCGTGGGACATATCCAGCAAGACCGTCTGTCTCCGGCCTTGAGTGGTTGATTTGTAGGTCGTCCAGTATTTCGATTCCTGAGGAGCGATGGCGCGGGAGGAAAAGGAGCGGGAAGTGAACATGGTGATGGACCAGCGGAAGAGATTCCTGGGAAAGAGTATGAATGACTTGGAGACTTACCGTGGTCTCGGGGTAGATGTCACTTACCATGTATACGGCGTCGTATCAACACCGGCGCTTCGTAGCGTACGCAGGCCATCCTGATAGTACCGCTCATACGCCTCCCTACGCCCGAGCATAGTATGCAGGACATCCGTGCCCTCCAGCCAGGCCAGATCCTCGGCATCGTCGAACCATAATGGCGTAGTGAGCTCACCTTCCGGTGACGGTAGGGTATCGAGGTAAGGTTGCCAGAACGAGCGCTCACGGTGGACGTACTGCGCCATGAGGTAGAAGAACCCCAGAGCTTCAATCTTGAATTCGTGCCGGCGGTCCCGGAAAACGGGGAAGTTCTCGTCGAGCAGAGCATTCAGGTATGAGAGAGCGAGGGAGTGTGGGACGGTCGTGATCATCGAGCCGGGAGTCAGCGGTGCCTTGGCTTGCCACTGGGAGCAGTCAGTACTAGTGTGGGAGAGGCGGGTTGGGTGTTCACGTACTCGATATCCTGCTTCGGGGCTGTAGGCGATGTTGACTGAAGGATTCAGGTAGCCACCGTGCTCTCTGAACCATCGTTCAAGAGCCTGTGCCTTGTCGGCGGCCTCCATAATGGGAGTACAGTGGTATGTGAGTGTGTGCGAAGGTTCGACCGCATATTCCACGTACGTCCTGGTATGAGCGCTACCCCTGACGTGCCAACTAATTCACGCGGTAGCGAGACGCCGTCGCCGACTACATCATGTCAAGAAGAATGTTCCAGCGATTTTCAACGGCGAGGTTGGGTCAATGGACACCCTTCCCATATACGGACACGCTCAGATACCGGCTTCAATTTATGGTACACAATGCTAAAACGGACACAAAAGTCGCACCTTCGACTTCATAGCTCACATTTCCTTATCAAACCCATCATCCTTCGTCTCCGCAGTCGCATCGAAGCCTGACGTGCGAGCATCCTCTGCACTTATAGTGCTAAACCTCCGATGGTTCGCTGCCAAGCTCATAGCGCGCGGGTTGACTGAGCTCTGACGGCGAATCTCGTGCTCCTCCTTCTCAATGTACTCCTGCGGGCGCTTCGACGAGGTTGCGAGCTGCAAGAAGAGTCAGAGGTTGTTTGCAAAGAAGTCCAAATGCAGGCAAAGTACCTTGTCATGGAAGACTACGATGTTGTGATGCTCGCGGAAGTAGCCATCGATGTCCTCCAAGGTCCTACCGGCAGTTTCGACGTAGAAGAAGTAGACGAGCGGTACGAAGCTTAGATTGAGTACGGTCCAGATAATCTGCAGTGTTGTGTGAGTGGTTGGCAGCGGATGTGGAGGTGGGCTAAGCACTTACGTAGAACTTCCACTTCAAGTTCTGTATGCCAATCTGAGTGATCTCGACCACCATGAAGTTGAAGATCCAATTCGTCGCTGTGCCCAACGCGGTTCCCTTTGACCTCAATGCAAGCCCGTTGATCTCGGCTGGGTACAACCTGGATGACCGAATCAGTGAAGGATAGATCAAACCCGGGGTTGGTCGACCCTACCATGGTACGCCTTGGAACCCAATGCCAAAGAAAATGTAATAAAGAAAGAAAAACGCCACGCTCGCGGAAGCGACTTCCTTTTGGCCAGAATAGCCTGGCTTCTCGCTGTACCGGATCAAGATGGTAATGATCAGGTAGCAGAAGCCTTGTCCCGCGGCGGCGTACATCAGCATCTTCCTTCGTCCCCATCGTTCGACATTCGGGATGCCGATCAGACTGAACAAAAGGTAGGAGACGCTGTTGCAGGCGGCCAGCAGGCGGGCCATCCGATTGCTGAGGTGTACGGACACGATGAGCACTGTCGGGAGGTAATAGCTTGTCACGTTGATGCCAGATAGTTGTTGCATGGCTTGGGCGCCCATGCCAAGCAACAAGCGGCGGAGGGCACAGGTTCCACCCTCGCTGCCTTGCTTGCCGCGCATCAGGTCCCGGATCCTGACGTGGTGCGTCTTCTCGTAATCCGAAGCCCACTTGATCTCGCTGAGCTCGGTCTGGACGTAAGGGTCTTCGACTTCCGTGCCCTCGATGTCTGCGAGGATTTGCTCCGCTTCCTTGTCTCGTCCTTTCGCCACCAGCCATCTGTGCCTTCCATTAGTTATATTGCGTCCGAGTCGGCCACCGAATGCTTACCGTGGAGATTCGGGCAGCCACGGGACAGTGGCGTATAAAACTGCGATGAAGATGAATTGGAACGCAAGCGGCACTCGCCACGCAACGGGTCCGGGTACGAAGCTGAATCCAAATGTGACCCAGTTGCTGAGGCTGAAGCCCGCGATGTTCAGAATGAGCTCGATCACGATGAGCTTGCCGCGCCATGAAGCCTTCGATGTCTCCGCCTGCCATGGCGGTGCCGTAGCGGTGTTAATGCCATTCCCAATGCCAGCAATTATTCGTCCAACGATCTGCCAGAAGCGAAGCGTATTAGCCATCGAAAGTCTCGCTTATGGGGTATACTGATCATTCTAACCATCTGCGCCACGGAGTACGACGTGATCTGCAGGATGGCGCCAACGGACATAATAGTTGTGCCGACCAAGATCGTCTTCTTCCTACCGAGCCAGTCTCCAATGACAAAAGCAGCAATGGCGCCAAAGAAGCACCCAATGTCTGGAGACACGCAGCAAGCAATTAGCTTTTCACCCCCTTGAAGGTCTGATTGAACCGATGCAGCGCTCACCATAGATGGCCGTGATGGTCCCTTGCAAGCTGGTGTTGCCCACGATTCCAAGCGTGATCAGGAAGTCGTCAGTTACGATGACTCCGCCAAAGACACCCTGGTCTGGCGATGGAAACCCGTCAGCGATTCCCACCAGATGGCTCAGACACGATGCCTACCGTAGCCGAACAAGGTCATGTCGGTTGCGCAGGCGACGGTCGCCCAGAAGGTCAGCCATCCTCCTCTGTATCCAAAGTAGCGGTCTTTCATATTGACGCGGCGTACGCGCTCGCTGGTGGACCGCGAGAGACAGGACAAGCACGGGTGTTGTAGTGGACGTGTAAGCTGTGGCCAGGCAGACACAATCGTCTTTCACGGTATCGTCAAAGGGAGAGAGCTCGAAACCGAGACTATGGCGTACAGTAGTAGAAGTGGAACTGTTTATGCGCTTACCGGGCAGCCGCCGCAGGACGATCTACACGCCTACCACGTCTCTCTGCATGTCGCGTGATGATTTCCCCGTGTACCACCACTGAACGAGCCAATGGCTGCCGCGTCCATGGGCCAGATGACGTTCACGGCATAGGAGCTCGTCCGTCTCGCATGGTCGGTGTCTGGCATCTGCAGGGAGTGCGGCCAAATACTCGGCGGTTTATCAAAGGTCCGATCGCTTCTCGCGCGGCGGTTCGGACGCCAGCTCATCGAAGGCGGCCAGTATAATGGAGTACTACTGATTCGAGGTCCTTTGATGATCGAGAGCGACAATTGCAACACCATCGTGTCTACGTGTGTATACAAGACATCCAGTCGAAGCTTTCGGGAGGCGTGTGGTTGATTTGAGGCTCCAGCTACCCCGCAGAAAGTTATATGCAACATGTACATGTACTACTGCAAGCGTGCAAGGTGGATGACGGAGCGGTCGCCGTGGGAGTAGTGTGGTGTGCAAGAAGTCGCCTGCATTACTCCGAAACCCAAGAGCAGTTTGAACGTCTCCTTCGATGGAAGGTCCTGTACCAAGCCTCGGCTGCGAGATTAAGCGTGGCTACCAAACTCCTCAATACGTCGCCGTACCCGAGGGTGTACCACTGTACAGCATGTCCATGTTGCTCAGTTCTGGCGAGTCAGCATAGTCAATAATGGATGTTGTCGTCGCGCTTTTGGAGGAGACGCGACGGTTGATGAAGTCAAGAAGGAGAACAGAAGCTTGGACCGTCCGCCGACTTCGCCAAGCCACTAACGGCATACTCCTTTTGTCTGCTTCCTCATTCTCCGATGCTCTCTCGTTCAACATCAACTTCATAAACCAACGATTCATCCTCAAATCGTCATGACATCGCCTAGCTGTAACGACAACGCGTGATGAATGTCCTCCTGCCCGGTCATTATCCGTCTAATGGCGATATTCGGTTGATGGACCACCATCGCAGCCCTCCACGTCGATCATCAACCTCATCTTACTGTTTTTCAACAATACCATGCATGCTCGTGCATCTGCCGCCGGTGCCGTCGTCCACTCGCCGACGTTTCGACCTTCAAGACCTCCCGGTCTCGACTCTTGAGCAGTGTAGACCGCGACCACTGCGTGGTCAATCTACGATCAAAGCAATCGGCGGTGAGATGTATACGTCGATTCTCGGAAAGAGACACATGAGCTCTCTATGTATATGACATCCGACCACGACGTCTGGATATGAGCGTGCGCTTCCCTCGGTACGACTGAAGCACTGCATACGCATACGCGCTCGCCATCATCGAGCGGCAATGGTGGTTTTCAGCTACCTTGTAGAGAATGAGTGATGGTAAGAGACATCCTTCACAAGGCATCTCTGTTCTTCTCTCTTGCCGTCCCTTTCAGATCAATTCTCTTCCTGAATCTCCTTGCCCTTTCTTCCACCGTCATCTCCTCGTACCGATGTGCCCTCACAAAGGTCCGCCGCCAACCACTCGCGTGCTCCCCTTGCCCTCCTGGACCGGAAGTCAGTCTACCAAATCTTGTCCGCATAATGGGACGCCCCGGCCCCTCCATTTCAGCACATGAACTCGGGGTAACTGGTGAACTGCGGCTTCTGCAACTCTTGAGCGGAAGGCTGCCGGCTTCCGACCATCCCTTTGACCACCCGTGAGCAGGCCGATAGGCCTTTTTGGAATTCGGTCGGCGTAGGCAGCACGCTAGGAGCAGACCAAGCCCGCTCGCCTCTTCCGCACAGGCACAGTCAGAGAAGAGTCGTTTGGCTGCCTGCGTATTCGCGCACTGGCAGCTTACAAAGAGCGTTAACGTCGAGCTTTGCGCCTTCTGCTCGTACGTTACGCTCTCGCCGTAACTCGTTGTCACAGACCAGGCATGCTGCTTGCTACTAGCCAAGCACAAGCGTTGCCACAAAATACCATCGGCAGCAGAGCCTTTGTCCGGTCAACGCAGCTCGACGCTGCTCGCTCAGCGCTTCCTTGGCCTGGAACGAGACTCTGAGTGTCCATGTCATGCGGTATGTCCCAGCGGCAAACCCGGCGTCGCACTACAAGAATCGCTCTTAGGCCCAGAACATCCTCTTCTCTTCCAAGGCAACCACGAACGACCGGCAAATCATGCGCTACATAGTCTTCGTCAATAACGACATCAAGCCGCGACCCACCTTCCTCCACCCGCACACGGAAGAGAGGACGCGCCTCTGCACTATCCAAGCCAAGATCGAGCAGATCCTCAACGAACACACGAATGTCCGGGCTGCGATTCTAGAGCATGAACTCAAGAACAAGGGCTTCGCAGAAAGAGTTGCGGGGCACCCGATGTGGACGATTGTGATGGGCGAGTGTCAGTCCGAGCCAGACCGTCAGACTTTCACGGTGGAGATCAAAGGGTGCGAGGCGGTGGAGGTGGCGGACAGGGTGATGGGGATTGCTGTCGAGGAGTGCGAGGAGGTGGATGAGACGGTAGGTTTTGAGAAGCTCGCCTTGCAGAGCGTCGAGAGGGCTGATGGGGCGTCCGTTGAGCATCGTGTTGAGCTGGGTGGCGTGCTGGGTGTCAAGCCGGCCGCCGAGCAGATCGTCCAGCAGGGCGTCAAGGACAGCGAGGAGGAGGAGGTGGTGGTGTACGCGGGTAGGGGTGCGAAGAAGTGAGGGAAGGCGTTGCCGGCTCCGATCTGAGACTCAAGTGCCTTCACGGTTGGAGAGTGCCGTGGCGGAGCTCGGATGCTGAGCGCTGTGATAATTGTCTGCCTGATGTCCAGAGCGCTCTTTTCTCCAGAGGGAGCCAGGCAGCCTCATCGAGCTTGCACAATTCGGGTCGGTCTCGAGGCATTATTGGACCTCGCTCAGTGACAGTCGACTGGTCACGTGGCCATTGGGAGTCGTTGCATGTCTGGGATGATAGTCGATGACATGCCTTTCCATGTTACCGTACGTACCATAGCTTGCTAGCTTACCAACGAGTCGCCATCCACTAGCAGGCTTCCAACTTATACGTTTCGCGTGTCCAACATGTGGTTGTTCCAGATCGCGCCAGAGAATCGTACCTGCATGAAGTGGCCGAAAATAGCATGCGGCGGACAAAACCGAAAAGGCAAAACGCTGGGTCGGCAGATCTGGCGGATCAACCTCACCACCTCCTATCATCACCCAGACGGTAACAACACTCTCGCTCAAGCTCGCCAGCTTCTCGAGAACAGACTGCGCTAAGATACCAAGTCCAGCGAGAGCGTCACGAGTCACGACCGCCCACCACGCCCACTTCCATCACCTCCCGCGGAAGGCCTGCATGAGTATTGTTGGTAGAGTTTCCGAGAGAGACATCCTCCGTCGAGGCACTCCACCCGCTCCACCGCCGTTTCTGGAAGTATTCTAGTGCCTTGGGCCACGCTATGGTCCCCTTTGAGGTGGTCCATCCTTTCGAGACAATGCATGCGCGTGGATACCATGTGGCAAGTGGCAGCTACGGGAAGACACACTACTGGAGACCTGAGAAGAAGGCAACGTCGTCAACAACACGCTCCCACCGGCGACGATCCAACCACTTCTTCACGTTTGGGCCCTGACTTGGGTGTCTGATGTGCAGCGTTGGTTGCCACAGGCCATCAGTCTCAGTTCGACGACGTTTGATCAGCCGCCAGTGCCTCGCCACCTGCCCTCCAGGCACCACAACAAGCTTCAAGGCTAGAGGCATCCCCGTTTCCGGGTTGCGATACTTCGGCTTCACGTCAGAGCTTCTACTGCCTTTCTTCACCTGCAAAAAAAGGTCTCAGCTGAGCGCGGGGCACCGCAGCTGCTTGTTGAACGCACGGTGGTGCTCCAGATGCCCATAGCGCGGTAACGATGCAGACAATAGTCGCCTCGTATCGAAGCCAAGACGGAAGAATGGACGCAACGGGCTCACGAGGTGGTATATATGTTCTGTCGACGCTCTGCAACTTCCAATCCCCATTCGCAACACCCTCTCACAAGCCTGCAGTCCACCTGTCATTCGTTCATTATCGTTCATTCCCGACACTCGCTCAAATCCATACTCAAAATGAGATCCAACCTTCTCGTGGCCGTAGCGATTGCTCGCCTGGCTGTCGCCGCGCCCGCACCCGCACCGCAGCAGTTCGACTTCGCCGCAGTACTGGAGGCCCCCTCGCCCTCGGTCACTGGTCCTCCGCTTACGGTTGTCGCCAACGCGACCAGCACTTTCAGTGTAGACACCGCTTCCATTGCGGCCTCCGTGTCGGCTGAGGTCACAACAGTCGCTACCGCAAGCATCACTGGTGCTTCAGCCAGCGCGGCTTCGACTGAGGAGCCCAGCTCCACCGGGCTGGAGAAGCGTGGTTGGGGTTCGACCTCGACTACGGCCAAGTCGAGCAGCTCCAGCTCTCAGAAGGCATCGACAAGCTCGACGGTACAGTCGACTGTCTCTTCCTCCTCCGCACTTCCCACGACTTCCTCGACATCCACCACGAGCCAGCAAAGCAGCACCTCCACCACCTCTTCCCAGACGGCTTGTCCGACGACTCCCGAGGCTGGTCCGTTGTTACCACTATTAAAATCCGTCCCAGGCACGCACTGACAGTTCAGCAGGTACTTACTGCGGCTTCATCAACCCCGAGGATCCCTGCGCCCCTCAGCCGGACGGCTACGGTCCCAAGGTGACCCCCGACACAGTCGCGGCTTTCGAGGCTTACCCTGAGTTCCACGCCGATGCATTGAGCGCAATTACGCCCGCAAGCTACGTCCAAGTGTTCAGGGACCTCAACGCCTCGACCAGCGCGAACTCTTACATCACGTACAAGGATCTCACCTCCTACAGTGTCTCGGACTGCGCCAACTTCTGCGACACCACCGACCTCTGCACTGCTTTCAACATCTACGTGGAGCGTGACCCTTCCATCAACCCCACCGCCAACGGCGACGCCTCCAACTCGACTGGCCAGTACTGCCCGAACCCATCCTCCATCACAAACTACAAGTGCAGTCTCTGGGGCTCCAGCATCGACGCAACCTCCGCGACCAACTTCGGCGACTACCGCGAAAGCTTCCAGGTCGTCATCGCCGCCAGCAACGGCTACGACAAGACCAACACCACCACGCCCGCCACCCTCCCGGGCTACGAGCAGCCCAGCAACTGCACCGGCGCCATCTCGGCCGGTGGCAGCTACTGCCTCGGCTCCCGCTTCTTCCCGGGCCCGTACAACCCAAGCGTCTGTGGCATCTACGCCCAGGCTCAGACGGCCACGAACAAGGCGGCCGCGAAGAACAACGGCGCGAAGGCCTACGTGCCTTCCAACATGTTCAATGCGTACATGGTGAAAGTAAACTCGGTGGCGCAGGGGACTTACTGCTCCCTCTTCAACACGGTCCTGAGTGACTCCTGGGCTGCGTTCGAGGGCGGCTGGAGCGGGCAGAATTTCTTCGGCGTTGAGAGCAGCTGGACTTATGCTCTCAGTGAGCAGGACAGCGGCAAGTTGTAGGTTCGAAAATACTATCTTGGACGACCATGGCGTTCTGGAGGGTGGTCTGGAAGCATTTGGAGCTGGCCTCGCAAGATCATGCACTTAGCGATGAGCGTTATGATAGTACTTCTAAATACTTGCGTGCCCCAATGCCGTTATAACCAGTCTAGAATCAGCGGTGTAAACGTGAGCTTGTCATTACAACTAATCAATGCTCTCGTTCGATGGCGATGAACTGACCAGTCGGCTGTACAGCTCTGGCCGGCATTGTTGGCCAGTGCTTCAATGAAAATGCAGGCATTAAACGTGGCCAATGATAGTGGTCACCACACATTGGACGAACGGTTTGAAAGCTTGTTCGCAAAACACTACCAGAGTAAATTTCGAATATATGCATCATATACATCCCTACAATCACCGACATGAACTGCAATTTTCTTTCCACCTCCACGTGCCGACCACGGCGCCCCTTTGCATTGTCACGCTCAATGAAACATCTAGCTGACAGTGAGGCTCGCGGAGCCCTTGCCGGAGAAGGCCTCGACGGCCAGGACCTGGAAATTGTACGAGGAGCCGAAGCCATGCTTGGCCCAGTAGTTGAAGAAGTTGCCGACGGTGACTGGTTCGCTGTCAGTAAAAGTACCCGGATACGGATTGAACAACGCTTGGCGTGATGAACTTACCGGTACCGGAAGTGCGCTTGCTCTGCCTGACGGCCCAGTACTGGGTGAAGGTGCTGGTGCCGGTTATGGAGGGCTCGTTGGTGCGGGTGTCGGTGCAGACGGTGTAGGTGGAGCCGTCGGAGGAGACGGTGCCGAGCTGGGTGACGCCGGACGAGCACGGGTTGAAGGAGCCGTAGTTCTCGACGATGTAGTACTCGGCTTGGGGGGAGTTGACCCAACCGTAGACGGCGAGGTAGGAGCCCGAGCCCGAGGCGGAGTACGAGGCGGAGTAGGTGATGGACCTGCGGGTTGTCAGCATTGTCGTCTTCAGGGTTTGGAAGGAGGTGTAACTTACCGGGCAGCGCCGGTGGACCAGCCGAGACCGACGACGAAGTCGGTGTTGCCATTCCAGCTGGCGGAGTAAGTGCCAGCGCCTTCGTTGTACTTGAAGTTGGCGGCGGCGCCGTTGTAGTTCTGGACGTAGTTGATCCCGCCTGGGTTGCGCGCCTCGAGCGCCTGCTCCTCAGCAGCGATGGGGGCGGCGATAGCGCCGACGGCGAAGAGGCCTGCAAGACCGGCGAAGAACTTCATGATGAAGGCTTGGGGTGGGAAAGATGGATGTTGGGTGAAAGAATTGAAGGCTTGGTAGGCTAGAGTCTCGGACTCTGGCTGATGGAATGAATGTGCTGGTGATGATGGAAGCGTGGTGGAAGGGGGTGGAAGCTCGTTCTTTATACATACATGCCTCGTCTCTGGTCTTCCGGATCTCCTTGCGTGCATCTACACGATTTACCCGGACTCATATCCTAGTCATGGTCGTCTAGGCCTCGTCCTAACATTGTTGTGTCATCTCGCGACGGCTTCAGGTCAGGTGGACCGTACTTTGGCGGGTAATGAACAGTGCTTCGTCTCGCGTGCCATGGTTTTTTTCAACGGGGAGGTCAATCGGCCAAGCGGGACCGTACACCGGACTATAGAACACGGCGGCGTGGGCAAACGAGATTTAGCCAGTGGTCGCCGCGGCGCAAGCGTCAAACCTCGTCAACCTACAAGGTGGAGTGGTCGTACCTCCTGATCACCTCAGATATATTGCCCTACCGCTTCGGCGCGGACCGCCTCCACACGAAAGGCTTGGTTAAAGTGATGGTTAAATTCGAGGGTGATACCAGACCGTTGGAGATTGAAACAGCATCTCGTTCCGATGCATGTTTTAGCGGTATAGGTACCGAGACAGCTCCGGCACTCCAGATGATCCCGGGGAAGCGAGGAGGGCTGGACCGTGAACGGAGGACCTCCTTTCGACCACGCAGCGTCACCGTGGCAGTATACCTACCCTTCTGTGTGACCCCCCTCCAACTTCCGGAGCAGTCAATTGCTGATGACGATGCATCGAAGCCATAGCCGAATAAACCCAATAGGTTGAGGTTACGAACTACTGGACATTTTTGTATACTTGTGTGTCTCGTGGTAGCATAGCTGATACCCCTCTGGTCGGCTGACCGCGGCCGACGAGATGCTCTCACAGACGCCCACTGCCTGCTGGCATGGAAGCATTCACCCGCGACGACGCAGCCGCATACAGGCTCTGGATATCAGCCTGCCATTGCCCGACATCAGGCCGCAGCACTCTCCGGTCGTAGGTCAGCAGACCGTTCACTTCTCCCTCGACGTCAGTGGTCTGGGTCCAGATGCCACCGCTGCAGGCGTACATCTTGACCTGGTCCAGTAATTCACCCAGCAGGCGATGACCTCGGTAATTCCATGCCTCGATGTTGGTATCGATCTCGTAGGTCTGGTTGATGGTGTTGATGGCTTCTTGGACGTTCCAGAGACTGCACGTCGTTAGTTCAGGAAGGAACACCACAAAAAGCGATTGACTTACTGTTCAATTGAGACATTCTGCCCTATACCGCCAAATTCTCCCTGAATACCAATACGGCTTGGGTCGTAAGGGCTGGATTGGATCGAGTAGAACGGCGAGCCACATTGCGGGTTGGCGTAATGATGGTTGTCCTGCGCATCGTCAGCATAAACTGTCATGCGGGCGGGACCTGATAGACCGTACGCTGAAGTCACCAGCACCGTGATCGTACCACCCGGAGGTCGAGTCGACCAGCCTGGTAGGGTCGAGCTGCTTCACCATATCGGTGAGTCCGAACTCTGGGTAGTAGTTCAGCAACTGTCCCCAGCCCTCGTTGTAGACGATCCAGGTCACGATGGACGGGAAGTTTCTCTGCTGCACAATCAAAAGCCCAAGCTGGCGAGCGAACTCGTCTTGCTGGGCCGCGTCGGGCAGGACGGTCACTATCGTGCAATTGTCAAGCGTTTGTTGCTGAAGGGGTCGGAGGGCTGGCATGTCTTGGAAGATCAGAATGCCCATCTGTCCAGAGCGAAGGGAATTAGCACTCCGATGTCTTTCTCAAGGGGTATACTCGTCAGCCTTACCTCATCGCAAGCCTGGTAGTACAAGGCCGGTTCCACTTTGATCTATAGACGGCCGTCAGCTCAGTGCAAGGACGGAGGAACCTCAGACCAAGTACTTACATGTTTCCTAAGCGTATTGAACCCAAGCTTCTTGAGCGTCTGCAGATCATATACCATGGCGTCTCTATTCGGAGGCAGGTAGATACCGTCCGGCCTGTGTAGTCAGGTCAGCATACGACGCCAAGTAGCCTCAAAAGCTCAGCAGAGGGGACCAAGCTCACCAGAAGCCCTGATCTAGAGTGCCGAACTGGAACACAAATTCGCCGTTCAGTAGAGGGCGTTCAATGCCGTTGACTACGCCCCGAGAGATCGTGCGGAAACCGGTGTAGCTCGAAACCTCATCGTTGCCGAGGGAGACTGTGATGTCGTAAAGCGTAGGCGAGTCCGGCGACCACAGGCTGACAGACGGCACCGAGAACGTGCATTGCACATTCGATGCGCCGTTATGTGTCGCTACCGTCGTGTTGGTCTTGCGATCAATGACAGCGATCTGTACTGATGCACTAGCATTGCCGGAACTGGAGACGGTGGCGTTGACTAGGGCGATCAGTACACAGCATATCGTCTTCAAGATGGAGGAACCCACCTTGACCATCCATTCCAGCCGCAATATCTAGCTGAGTGATATAGTTCGACGGGGCGGACTCGATCCAGACACTCTGCCAGATGCCACTGCATGGCGTGTAGAAGATGTGGGATTGATGAAGGGTCTGCTTGCCAATGGGAATCACATATGGGTCGGAATCAGTTGGGTCGTGAACGAAAACGAGGCTGATCTGTCAGTTATCCACGAACTATTTCCAACGGCATCTCGTCGGACACTCACAGCTCATTGGTCCCGTTGGCGTTCAGATAGTCCGTGACATCAACGAAGAAGGCGAAGTAGCCACCACGGTGGAACGTAGCATTCTGCCCATTCACGAAGACCGTCGCTTCATAGTCAACGGCGGCAAAGTTGAGTAGAACGCGATTGCCAGTCCACGTTGTAGGGACGCTGAAGGAGGTGGCCAACCAGGAGTAGATGGTGTATTCGCCCTGGATGCCCGAAAGACTGCTTTCCAGACAGGACGGAATCAAGACCTCGTTGGCGAGCGTCTGGTTGTACGGTGGGCTGTTGACCGCATCGAGGGACGAGGCGTTCTGATACGTCCAGATCCCGTTCAAACTCTGCCATTGGGAGCGCTGCAGTTGCGGACGAGGATACTGTGGCCAAGGGTTCGTCCCGGCTTCGTACGTCCAGGGCGTGGTGAGCGGAGGCGTCTTGACGGCGTACTTGGTGCTGTTCGTGGTCTGCCTCGGCGCATTGAGCGCCGAGACGACGCCGCAGAGAGCGAGGGTCGCGG
>NAJQ01000407.1:0-26461 GCA_005059865.1 Friedmanniomyces simplex
ATGGCCGCCGCTGCGGCGCTCAAAGGGAAATTGGCCGATGTGCGGAAGCTCTCGGACTACGAGCAAGCCTTGCCCAACTCGAAGAACCCGCCGCAGCACATTGAAACCCCTCACGTCGAGGACCCGGAGTCTGATGCGGATCTGGACAACATTCTCGACCTGAACGAGAATAGCCAGGGCAACAGCGTCAAGACATCAGCTCCCTCCAGCTCGGCGGGAATGCCCAAGTTCACGCAATTGAAGGGCATCGCTGCCCCACTCGAGCAAAGCAACATCGATACCGACGCCATCATCCCCAAGCAATTCCTCAAAACTATCAAGCGTGCTGGTCTCTCCAAGGGTCTCTTCCATGCCTGGCGCTGGAACCCTGATGGCTCGGTAAAGGAGGACTTCATCCTCAACAAAGAGCCCTACACCAAGGCCAAAATCCTCGTCGTCACGGGCCCGAATTTCGGGTGCGGGTCTTCGCGAGAACATGCGCCGTGGGCGTTGCTGGATTTCGGCATCACGTGTATTCTCGCGCCGAGCTTCGGCGATATCTTCTTCAACAACACATTGAAGAATGGTATGCTGCCGCAAGTCATCGAAGACACTGCCGCGCTGCGAAAGATCACCGAAGAGGCCAGCGCTGGCCGTGAAATCGAGGTCGACCTCGAAGCGCAGAATGTCAAGGATGCCAAAGGGCACGTGCTGGCCGAATTCAAGACGGACGATTTCCGGAGGAATTGCCTGATCAATGGATTGGATGATATCGGGCTGACGATGCAGAAGGAGGAGATGATCACGAAATTTGAGGGGCGCCGGACGGAGGAGACGCCGTGGTTGGATGGGAGTGGGTTCTTGAGTCGGCATCGGAAGGGGGCCGTGAAGGTTGATGCGGCGCCGGTGCCGAAGACAAATCAGGGGGAGGAGGTGCAGGAGCCGTTGGAGTGGTGAGTGGTTACTTTGTATCGAGCGAGGGACGGCCGTATGATTGATTACGAAGTGGACTTATGAACAAAAGTTTCGCCTGGCCATTGTGGCCTCATATAAAAGTGGCATCCCGCAACTGCTTCGATCTCTTGCGCAACTTAGGTGATTCGGGCGCATGATTTTCAGCGCTGAAGCTTCGTATGCGTGACCGGCGGCAATCGTGGTGCATTCTTGGCGCGTGAAAGCCAGTCAAGTCGCTTTCACATGGGAGATACGTGCCTTCCGCAATCGGATACCATACAGGCATGTCTCCGTTGCTTCCACGTCATCCCAGGCATTTTTGTTATGGAGATTGTGGTCGCTGACCGCGTCGCTGCTTCGATAGCAATGGCAATGGTGCTCTTGAGTCTCGTGAGATGGCATATTGTGAGTGCGCAGAAGAGGTGCTACCGTTGGAGACGAAGGCTGGTGAGGGACTAGACGACTAAGATGAGCTGTACTCGAGCTCGTTCGACGAAGTCCTTGACAGCTCATGGCGGCGACAGGGTCAAGCCGTTCTGTGTGTTGCGTGCAATCCATGCGACATCGACAAAAACATCATACGTTGAGGCGGTCGTCGAAAGGCCGTTCCCAAGGTTCTCATTACCTCGGATACGTCGGTTGTGGCCTTGGTGCGGTGTTGTTTGATTCCACGGCTATGCTATGCCTTGCGTCCCTCTCATGCATGGCGAGAACGTGCCTGTGGATTATGTGTGCCGCATTCCTCGGCCCCGCGAGCACTACGCTGGACAGCGGAGGCATCGTAGCCTCAACCTCACCTCCCATCGACAGCAGCTGCGATACGAAGTAGGTTGCACATCGTCGTCTTGGCGACGGAGCGACGGATCCAGTCCCTGATGAGGTGAGGGAGAAAGGAAACTCACGGAGGCAAACACAACATAACCTTTCGAGACGCCACCTCCGTCTTCTCCGGTGCGCCACCGCGTACCTGAGCTAACGCGGCCCGATCCTTCGCAGGGCGGCCATGCTTGTTCCTGACAGGATCTGCAATGAAATGCAGACCACTCTCAAACCATGATCGTGGTGGGAACCTTCCATCTCACCATCCTCCAGGAGGAGCGATAGTAAATCGAGGTAAAACTGTACACTTACTCTCTTCACTTCGCCATCACGTCTCGTCTCGTCCTTCTTTTCAGCTCGTCACCTTATGTTTCGTATAGAAACCGGGTTTCACTAACCACAAACGTTCGTTATCTCGAAGACAAAGCGTTGGACCTCCACTTCACCTCATCCTCTCGACATCACCGCGAGACAATCGTTCATCGATCAGCACGATGCGCTCCTTCGCCTTCGCCGGTGCGCTGCTCGCCGGCCTGAGCCACGCTCTACCGCAGGACGGGGGTTGTGTGACCGTCACTGACGAGGTGATCGTCCCGACATCCACGGTAAGCAGAAGAGTGGAATGAAAAGGAGGGCATTGTAGGTCTGACAGGAGACGGCAGGCTACATACACCACCACGGATGTGACGACGATACACGCCACCACCGCAGAAGACCAGGGCACCTTCACACTCGTGACGCGCGAAAGCTCGACCGAAACGTTGCTCACGGTCACCAGCACCGTCCCGGCTTGCACGGCGTAAGTTTCTCAGCTCTACCATCTCTTGGACGATAGACTGACCCCTACGCAGCACGGGTGGCTCGACTCACACAGTCTACACCACCTCCGTTTCCACACCAGCGGATGTAGCACCCTCCTCAGTCGCCGGAGGGCCTTCGGGTTACTACGCCAAACGCGCTCTCGGCCTCTCACCTCGCCAAACTGCCTGCACCACCACCACCACCTTCACAACCACGTACGGAGCGACATACACCTTTGTCGCCGCGCCAAACGCCACGAGCACATTCACCGACTACACCGCCTTCTCCCAGGCCACAGTAACAAGCACGCAGTACGGTGGGACAGCCTACACCATCGCAACAGCTACCACGACAGCCGCGGCGTCTTCTTGCCCCACCGGCAATGCTACAACTACCCAAGACGCCCGCTGCGCCCCATCCGCCCTGACATCAGCTTACAGCGGCTACGGCCTCGAATACGCCTCCGACGTCCCGGGCTCGGGCGCCGCCTACAGCACCACAACCTCCGATGCCTCCTCTTGCTGCCAGCTGTGCGCCGACACTGCGAGCTGCGCGGCGAGTACATGGGACATCAGGACCGGCGTCTGCAAGCTCGAATTCCCGGTAGATTTCTCAACCGGCGCGCTGAACTGCGGCGAGGGCGCGCTGGTATACTACGATGCTGGTCCCGATCATCCGATGGCGCCGGGGACAGGTTTGTTCGTCGCGCAGTTGTGCGGGAATGTAGAGTACGGGAGTGCGCAGCCGGATGACGGGACTTAGACGGTGCTGTTACGGCGGTATCGCGGTCAAGCGTACGATTTAGTCAACGCTATGTTGTAACGATAGGGGAAGAGAAGGATAGCCTGTATAAATACCAATAGAGCTGAATTCATGGGGACCCCGACAGCCCGCACGGGCTATGCCATATTCGCCCCAATCGCACCTTCGATTCGGAGCTTACTGTAAATACAGGAGAGTGGACGGCGTCCTCTGTTTTCTGTAACGTTCTCAGGTGAGCACCTCATGCTAGCAGCCTCGGCTAATCGGGATTCCGGAAACGGTAATAAGTAGGATAACCACGACTTCCCCAAACAGGCGGGTGTGAACCTCAACGCTTGGATTGCTACAAGTCCAGAACATCGAGTAGCAGCAACAACATCATATTAAGACCCGAAGTTAAGCCAAGTATACGCCACCCCCCTTGGGATTCAGTCGGTACGCGTCGGCATTACATTCACATCACGCAGCTTGCAATTTCGCCACCATAGCGGTCAACCCAGCAGCAGTGATCGTGTCTCGCTGTGTCGCAGTCCAGCCCAGCTCGAACGGCATGCGTTCCTGCTGGAACCAAATATCGACCCAGTCCTGCCTTGCATTTCCCTCGACCGGGTCTCCGAACAGGCTCAGATAGAACGCCGTCTCGTGGAAGCCCGCCGCAACAGCGGGAACGTACCACCCCGGAGCATCGGTCGCGTTGGCGACTGCCACACGCTCAGCACGCGCCGCGTTCGCCAGCTTGAAATCAATGATCTCCGCCCCGCGCCAGATCCGCAGCACCTGGCCCCAGACCCGCGGGCTGAAGACGGTGTTGTTGTCCTGGCCGAAGTTGTAGTCCTCGCGCGACAGGCTGTTGTCGTGCTCGATCGCGTGCGGCTTGTCGAGCATGTCCAGGTCCCAGGTGGTGCAGTTGACGCCAGTCTCGGACGAACAGAGGGCCAAGGCGGCAGCGGCGGCGCCTGACACGGTGTCCGCGGCGAAGTTCTGGCCGATGGCGAAGGCGCTGAGGATGTCCTCGGTCGTGATGCCCTTGCCCGAATGGGGGAGGAGGCCATGGTTCGCAAGTGTGTTTAGCGCAGGGCATGGCGAGCGGACTGGTTTTTGTCGTTAGCTGTGCAGCGCGATCGTTTGGAATTTTGGGAAATACAAACCATCGCCAGGGCCTGGGTGACTCCACGGAAGTGGTGCATTCGACCCACCAGAACCAGAGCCTCCGGAAGACGGAGCACCTGGGAATCCGCCAGGGCCGCTGTGACCGCCATGTTGCTGAGGGAATGCCGATGCTACGCCAGCAGCCAAGAGGATAGGGAGGAGCATAGCTGGAGGTGATCGTCGGGACTTTGATCTGCAAACAGGGATGCACGAACGACCCAATTATCTTTACCAGATGACAGCTGGGACTGCACTTATACCGAGAGCCAGGTCTATTCCAGTGTGGCGCTATACTCACGCCCATGACGAGCTGGCCAGGCCGTGTGACCCGTGGCAGCAAATGGCGGACATATAAAAGATGGGTACAGTAGTAGTGTGATCTGCCTATAACTATGGCAGGCGGGGTATCATGCTTTCTTTTTTCGAAGATTAGCCCGCAGGTATACATAGTGTTTGGTAGAGTAGTTGTCCAGTACAGTTTCCGGCAATTGATATTGTGGCACGCAGTTCTATCGGTATGATATGGTATGATCGTAACTCCGACGGCGTTTTCGAGATCTTGTCCAGCGATACAGTCCACACTGCCTACACCTACAAGGCCACGTCGGCGCAAGTGTGCCTTCTTGCGCTCATCAAGCACTTTCATTGAGGATTTCCCGCGACCTCGGATATAGAAGAAGATACGTGCGAGGAGTAGTTCCCCAGACGACCCTCCTCCGATTGGCTTGTGTCGTGGAGGATAGCATTAGCGCCAGGCGAGTGTATCCGACCTAATCAGCTCAAGAAGCGCCATCAAAAGCCAAATGCACGAAGTACAGGCTGATCAGTGAAGCTGACTGGAGACCACGCGACGAGCGGAGGTTCTGGGTTTTTGTAGGTAGCCACGAGACTCGTTCACTAGCGTCATACTATCCGTTATCACCGCGTACCCGCTGCGGACCGAAGACTCGGAAGGCCAGTACATCACCCTAGACACTCCGTCGACCGCCTTCACTTCGTCCAATCGACCTCTACTGGTCGTAGCGATGGCAGAGGCTCGTGTCGCTGCGCAGACGGCCGCGCCAAGCTTGCAATTCCAAACATGGAAGGCACGGCGTTTCCGGACTGCAGATTGACTGCCAAATCCGGTGCTAGTGTACTGTATTATCGCCAGGTGGTCGCTGGGCCTACCATTTCACAGACTGGGTACTCTGTTCTCTGCAATCTGTGGCCGTATGTGCTGATTTCGCACATAATCAGAGCATTTCTTCCCTATCCTTGTATACATGGGCATACAGCCCGGAAACTTCTGCGCAGACATGCGAGGCATTAGTCTGGCCTGAATCAGCATCCGGGCTGATGAGAAACGGTGTTGGGCCGATTCGATGTGGCCTTGTCCGCGAAGTGAATCCTGTCTTGGTGCTGCCTAGGATACTGTACTGGGTCTTTGTGGAGGCTTGCCTAGTTAGGCAGTTCCAGCGTGCTTAGTCACCTTATGTCGTTATCAAAAATACGACATAGAACTACACAGTGAATTCCCATTACGGTTCTCGACCCTCCGACGTGTTGTTCTAATGCTAAGCTCTACGGAACGAGTAACCTCGAAGTATCTCCAGCATGAGGTCAACCATGGCCTTATCATACTCCGCAAGTACCATATCACACCCCCTCAAGACCAGCAAGATCCTAACTACCAACCTAGATATCCGTCCTAGCCTTGCTTGGGCTGCTGGTCCATGGACAAGATCTTTGTCCTGTCCCCAACAGCTTCAATTATCACAGCACTGCTCCTCAAACCATCCGCTCCTTCCAAGGAATCTATCACAGTAATTTCAACGAGACTCTGACTTTCTGCAACTTCAAAGCCAAGTCTTTCGAGGTGAAGCGCCCCTACAGTCGCAGCTCCCTACGTCAGCATGCTAAAGAGTTCAACGTATCAGCTTGACTCCTGGAACATCATCCCCGTCTTGGCCCAGACGGCTTATGGCAGGCCCCCATAGTAAGCCAGGAAATGCGCTGCCCGGCAGCCGATAGAATGTTGACCGACGGTGCACAGTACAAGCGTAGGGGCAGTCTTGACCGGGAGCGTCTACGTCGCCGGCAACGGCAGTATCGTCTGGAACGGCTTCGGGTTCAGCGCCACTGGTCCCTACAACTGCGCCTTCGCTCTGAGCGCCAACGGGAGTACCGCGGAAGGGTACTATACCTACACCGACCAGAAGAACGGGAGTAGTCCGGCAGGCGAGACAGGAGCGTGGCTACTCCAGTTTCAGCGTGAGCCTACTTGGGGTGAGTGTGCGCTGGTGTATCGCGGTTACACGGCGAGGGATTACGAGACGGGATGTGTTGCTTCCAGTGAATAGAGGGATGGAAGTTGGAGTGCGCGAGTCTTTTGGTTTCTCCTCACCAGAAAGATAGGAAGAAGCCAGGGAGTAGTACCTCAGCCTGCATCGTTGCGACGACGGCTGGCTTTTGCTTTTGGTGCCGAGTGTTGAAGCCGGAGGCACGTCGGTGTTGCGCCTGTCGCTCGGCTTCCGCAATGGAATACCCCGTCGATGGGCGCTTCCTCCTGAGAACCGCGCAAGCAGACGAAGTGCTGTGGCGATACTCGAACAAGATCGTTTAGATGGGACGACGGCGATGATCTTTCAACTTGACCGCGGAAAGGCTCCGCCACTTAGGTCCAGGTGAGCCGAGGTGTCGACTGCCCTTGCTGCGGCACCATGCTTCAGGAACGTAGTTCCGCTGCTGCTCTTTGTCTAGTCCTCCTGAAACATCTTACTATAACCAACCCCCACACGAGTTGGACTGCCACGCGGTTAATCGGGCGGCGATATATACTTATACCTCTGAGCGCTACCACTATATCGTTGTCCTACGCCAGCACTCCATGCGCCTGTAACCCGTCTGCTCGGCGTCGTCCCTCATTCATACTTCTTGTCTTACTCTGCGGGCGTGTCAGCTTCGACGTCGGGATCTGGCTCCTCTTCCACCGGCTCGGCTTTGCTCTTGACTTCCGGCACATCGTCCGCCTCGTCCTCATCCTCCGCATCCACCTCCCCACCACCATTCCCGTTCACCTCCCCATCTGCCTCACCATCCCCAACATCAATCAGATCCCCCTGACCGCCACCCTCCTTCTCCAACCTCAGATACTCCTCCCACTCCGGAAACATCTCGTCATCCCCCTCCTCGCCCTCACCCCCAGGCGGCAGACCCAACGCCCTCCCGACCTTCCCTCTCCCGCCTCTCTCCAACCCCTCCTTCCACTGCCCCACCACCCCCTTACACCTCCCAGGCACATAAGTCTGCGCAAACAACACCGCCTCCGCCAGCCTCTCCGTCTCCACTAGCACTCCCAAACACCCCTCCACATCCCCGACCTGCCACAGACACGTAAACGCCACATTGTGCATGCCCGCCTCCTTCGCCTTCTCAGCCAGATTCCTCAACCCTTCAGCGTCGGCGGAAGAAGAGTACAGCAGTAACAAACTCCCCAAATCCTTAGCATGCCTGAAACACTCCTCCGCGAGCGCGAGATTCCAAGCCGTGAGCGCGGCATCCCCGACAGTCTTCCACTTATGCTCCACATCGCTCTTCCTCGCCATCTCCAACGCTACATCCAACTCCCCGAGCCCCAACGCAAGCTCAAACTTATGCTCATCGTCCGTCGCCACCTCGAGAGCAAGTTCTTTGTACCCCTGCCCCTCCAAGAACCGCGCAATCTTGTTCTTCTGCTCCGCCGGAATATCGCCCAGCATCTCGTTCGCGGCGTCCAGATCCCCGCGGAGCACGAGGGTCTGATACTCAATGACGGATAAGGAAAGGGCGAAAGAGGTGACCTGCACGTCTTTGTCGCAGACGTAAACCCGTCCGTCGCGGGTGAGGTAGCCGAGGACGTAGTAGGGCTGGTCAAAGTGCGAGACGGTGTAGGTCTGGTCGCCGACGAGGTACTTAAGCCGGTTCGTGCTGTTGGTGTAGACGAAGCAGTCGCCTACCCATTGGCCAGTGCGGACGCTAGACAGATAGACCCAGTCAGTAAGGGGGCAGTATTGTTGAGTATACTGGGGGCACTCACCTCTCATTTATATCGCACACAACCTCAAACGCCTCCTCCACCCCATCCTCCTCCTCCGTTCCCGACTGCACCGCAGCCAAATACTGCTCCCTCGAATATCTCAACACGTAATAGGTGTCCTCGCAAGCCAAACACACCAATTCCCCACTCTCACTCCAATAGACGTTCTTCGGCTCGACCTCAATCCTCCGCACCAACTTCCCAGTCTCCCAATCAAAGAACCCGATCCCGCCTTGGCCCTTTACACCCAGCAGCACGCCCCCCGCTAGCCCATCGGCGGTGTAACCGACATTCACACTCCCGTCTCCGGCCTTCGGCTTAAAGTTCCGGAAGATCTTGACCGAGTACTGCGACTCCCTTATCGCATAGTCCCGATCATGCTCCTTCCCCGCCCAAGCAAAATCCAACGCCGAGCCAAAAGCCTGGTTTCGCAGCGCAAGAGCGGTATAAATGATATACTCGCCGTCACCACAGACCGCCACGAATCGTCCGTTGGGACTATGGATGAGAGTCTGCGGGTAGATCTCCGTACTACCCAGGTCCTTTGAGGGGAGAGAGATGGGTTGCCCGTCCTTGATCTCGCTTTTGTCCGCGCTGCCGCCTTTGATGACGGAGGTCAGGATCTCCGAGTGCCGGGCCCAGATGATCTTCCCGGAGCCATCCATGGAGACGGCGGGTTCTTCCCGGCCCATCTTCACGACTACGGCGCCATCGTCAAAACCCATGGCTACGCCTTGTTTGCCTCGCTGGTAGGCGACGCACCAGGCTCGTTCCAGGCCGTAGGAGAGGGATTGCTCGAGGCGGTAGGTATTGGCATGCCATATCTTCACTGTGCCGTCTTCGGAGCCGGAGATGATGACGGGGAGTTCTGGGTGGTAGCAGGCGAAGGAGACGTTGGAGGTGTGGCCCTCGAGGGTGGCGATTAAGGCTTTGGTGGTGTAGTCCCATATTTTGACGGTGCGGTCGTCGGAGGTGGTGAGGAGGTAGGGTTTGTCGGATTGCGGGTAGTAGTCTACGTGGTTCACTCCCTTTGTTTCGTGGGCCTCGAGGGTGAAATTGGGAGTGCTGGAGCCGAGATTCCAGATTTTGACGGTGCGGTCTAGACAGGCGGAGGCGAAGGTGTTTGTGTCCTTTGGGTTGATGGCGAGGCCCATGACATAGTGGCTGTGGCCTTCGAATATCTGCACGCACTTCCAACTCCTGTCCCAATCCCATAGTTTGATCGTCATGTCATCGCTGGCCGTGAGCACAAACGGTTGGGTCGGGTGTACCACGATGGCTCGGATGTAGTCGGGGTGTGCTTCGAAGGAGGTGATCTTCTCCGAGGTATTGTAATTGTAGACTCGTAATTGGAAGTCATCGCTGCCACAGACGATCCAGTTCTTGCGGGAGACGAAGCGGCCGGCTCGTACGGGGACATCGGTCAGCTCAAAGGTCTTGATGATGGCTTGCGTTTCGAAGGACCAGATGTAGACGTGTCCGCTGTAGAGGGTGGTGAGGATCTGCGCGGTCGTAAGCCCATCGTTCCTGCCTGTGGGGGGTACTCAGGCTCACCCATGGCTCGGTGGGGTGGAAGTCGATGCCCTTGACCCGCTCGCTGCGCGCGAAGAGTTGCCTCTGTATCTCCAAATTAACCAGTGCCCCCATTTTGCCTCAACCATATGTTCCCACCTTGACGTCCAACCTCATCTTTGCGGCTGGCCCTTATGTATGCGACGCAATGGACCGCGATTGGCTGTCTGTTCTGTCTGCTGCGGTGACGGCCGGCTCTCGGGGTAGCATCTGGGGGTGGCGCGGTGGAAGGAGGGGGATCGTCGAGGTCGAGGTCGAGGTTCGGTGGTGTGCAAGGTATCTAGAAGACAGGATCTGTATCTCCAATGCGAACTGCTGAAGTGCTTCCTAAATTCCACGTTGACAGGTAATCCTCAGTGAATTAAGTCGCTGCTCGGCTAATTAGCGCCTATCTATCGCTTTCAAGCTTGCCGCCTACATCACGACCATACGTTTACCACCACACCTCTGTCTCAAACACCGCCATCATGAAGTTCCTCGCCCTCGCCACCACCGCCCTCCTCAGCGCGACCAACGTTGCTGCCCGCTCCAGCCTCTTCAGCACCAACACCGACATCGCCCCCAACACCGATGGCTCCCTCTCCGTCCCCGGCGATAACCCGCTGCAGCACTGCCAGGACCCCAAAGACGATATCCTCACCATCGAGAGCGTGGACTTGAGTCCCAACCCGCCGAAAGCGTACGTACATTCAACCCTCCCAAGACGTTACCCAAGATACACCCGCTAACATGTGATACGCGATTGAAGTGGCACGACCCTCTCCGTCTCCGCCAAGGGCATCCTCCACAAAGACGTCGAGGCCGGCGCCCAGATCCACCTGCAAGTGAAATACGGCCTCATCACCATCATCCGCCAGACGGCCGACCTCTGCGACACCGTCGGCAAAGTGGACCTCGAGTGCCCGCTCCACAAAGACAAGGAAACAAAGTTGGCCAAGGAGGTGGATCTGCCGAAGGAGATCCCGCCGGGAAAGTACACCGTTGTCGCGGATGTGGTGAGCAAAGGGGGGGATACGATTACGTGCTTGACGGCGCAGGTCGAGTTCAAGAGGGGAGGAAGTGGGGCTGTGGAGGCGGTGTGGAAGCAGGGTCTCTGAAGTAAACAGACACGAGGGTGAATGCGGCGGTCCCGAGAATTGGGTGGTATGGGGCGGATGCGTGGTGCTTGCGCAGATCTGAAAGCGTACGAGCGAAAGAGAAGGCATGTGAGAAAGGACCTTAATGCTCGTTGATACCGACTACGCGATACCGAATTGCTTTGGGTATATCCTGTCTATAGTACCATAGTACCAGTCGTCTCATGTTCGTTGGTCACTCGCCTCGAGCCTGGGGTTTGTTGCCCTTGCAGCAAGATGTCCCACCGAACGTGCTCGCATCGTAGACCTCCCACCCACCGCAGCACACCATCCCGCCTCTTCACTCCCCAAATAACTTCCTCACCCTCTTCATGACACTATCCTTCTCCGGATCGTACGGGTGGTCTTTACTCGGTATCTCCAGCACAGCCGGAAACGCCTCCGCAAATCCATCCACCGTCCCTCTTATCTTATCCGCGATCTGCACGAAAGCAAGCATATCAGTACACTTCCCCCCCATCCCAACCGCATTGTAGGTAGTGAACGTACATGCTGATTAATGAGCACAATCGCGATATCCTTCCTCTGCTTCGTGAACTGATCGAATGCCCCCTCGATCGTCGAGGTCTCGGTTTTCTGGTCGACGACGAGGAAGTTCTTTTGGGAGTCCGGTGGGTCGGTCACGTGCTGCAGGTGTGAATGTCCTCGTCAGGTGGTACTCAAATATTGGTGGACTGTGGAGTGTAGGGGGGAAGGACGTACGCCTACGCCTGCGAGCAGGATACCGGTCACGGAGTCCTAGAGATGGAACGATAGTATTAGTTGGAGAAGTAGAAGATTCGCGTGTTGCTTGACTAACTTCGTCGCCTATCACAGCGATGAACTCGCGCTCTTTGTAGGCGGACTGCGGTAACGCCATTGTACTGCCCACACAATCGAGCGAGTTGCTTCTTGAGATGGAGCTCTCAGGTAGGCAATGCGCCGGCCTTTCTTCGGCTGCCGAGCGTGACGTTGGAGCTCCGACTTCACTTCTTCTTCGACTACTTTTGCCTCATACTATCTTTCAGTCTACAACTCATTTTCACACGCCTGACCAAACAGTGTAGCATCGTGAAGGGCTATCGACGGGTCCGTGAGGATAAGACATGGTAATAGTGCTGCGCCAGTTATACATCGTTCTTTTGCAATGAACAGGCATGGATGTCCATGTCCGCTTCCTTGACGATGTGTTTGACACCGTGGTATTCTGATCTAGTGAGCAGTGGAAGGCCCATGCTCGGCACACTTCTGCAACCAGCCGAGGTTTGGGTGAGTCTGAAGACGTAGTAAGACAATAGGCAGCTTTTGTACAATCTATCAGCCCTCAAAGCTGGGTGCGCGCAGTGCCCGCTATGTTCCCGGCCGACTTCAACCCCCCACTCACCGCTCCATTCCCATGCACCCCCTGCTTCTCCCGTCCAATCCCATCATCCGCAAACTCGACCCCCCGAATAAAAACTTCACTCAGCGCCTCCAACACCGCCACAAACACACACAGCATACTCGCAATAACGAAACAAGTAATGCTCTCCCCAATGTCCAACCACGACCCCTCATCCTTGACCTCCCAAAAGAACCTCAGGGTCAGATAATCCCCAATCCCCATCACGACCGCGAACAAGCTCCCGCCCCGCAACTTCAGTCTACGGGTCAGGATCCCGAGGTTCGCGGAGACCAGGGCGAACGGAGCGAGGAGTTTGAGGATGAGCAGGGCGCCTTGGCTGAAGGGGTCAAAGATGGGGAGGAGGCGGTAGACGGCGTCGAGGGAGAACGAGGAGATGGAGGCGATGTTGCCGGTACTGAAGAAGGCCGATTGGAGGAGGAAGAGGAAGAAGAGGCAGATGCGGGCGTCGGAGAGGGTGAGGGAGCGGTAGTCGCCGGTGTGGAGGGCTTGTTCGCGGTCGCGCGCGGCTGACAGGGCGGGAGCGAGAGGTGTGGTGAGGTCGAGTGGGGAGTGAATGCTGGGTGGTGTTGAAGATGGCGAGAAACGCTGGTGGATGCGGTGTTCCAGTCGGACCCAGGAGACGAGGGTGATGGCGATGGCGAGGTAGAAGAGGCCTTCGTAGGAGATGGTGAGGATGATAAACATGGGGCCGAAAGCTAGAAAGATGACGACGAGCCGGTGTAGGTAATGGTCGCGCGGTTGTAGGGCGTGGAGAAAGGGCACTACGAGGGAAGCGACTGGGAGTAGGTCAGCATAGAGCACATATCGAGATCGCGAAGAAGAAGATGAGCAACAATGTCATGAACCACATCCGTCGAGGAAACCGAAGACCGGCGGGGTCTAGCCGAAGCAGCGGGGACTGCGTTTGCTCGATTGGCCGCGTATGTCGCTGACGGAGGCACAGGAGGTAGCGGGAGCTTGTTGGCAAAGTCCCGAGCAACCACAATAGGTCGCGAGCGCGAAGAGCTTCGCGAGCTGACACCGCTCTTGATCGATGGCACGGACTGCGTTTTATGAAAACGATGATGCAACGCTTCGAGCTCTTTCGGTCCTGGTGCTCGGTCACTCTCCAACGTCTCGGCGGACGAGGATCGCTGTAGCTTCAGCCTTGCAGGAGGCGGTGTGGCCGTTCGCCACCCGCTGCCCGCCACGCTTCCCGCCACCGACTCCTTAGACGATGATCGCGCCGACCAATTCGGCCTGGAGACGATCTTGCCTCCGTTCGCAGGCCTAGATGAAGAATTTGCTGCCGTAGACTGTGGCTTGGCCTTGCGAAGGTGTTGCTCGCCACAAGATTCGCTCGCTGGTACGAGCACCCCGTTTGGATCATGAGCCTCGGTGAACACTTGCCAAGATGACTTAGTCGGCACCGACTCGCTTTCGCCCGCTGATGGACGTTTGCTGACCTCTCTCGCCTGCCACGGCTTTGACATAGCAGCCTCAGCAACCGAAGCCCGCCGATAATCCGCATCTTTAGGCGGCAATCCACCCCTCTCCATCCTGCTCCGTCGGCGAAACCAGCGTCTCGGCAAGGTGTAGAAGACGTATCCAATTCCCGCAAACAAGAGCAAAGGCAAAGCCCACAAAACGAGGAAGAAAAGGATGAAGAGTTGGATCGGGACTGGGTAGCCGTGCACTTCCTCGCGGATGGGTTTTGTGTCCGCGTAGGTCTGTGACGTGGACACCCGGCTCAAAAGGGACATTCTCGACCCTTGGGGCTTCAGTCGCTTGAGCTTGGAGGGCCGGTGGTAGGACGTGGTCGACGCCTGATCAGGCAGACTTGTTCCAGTATAATTCACTGCGCCGGATGACTCTTCGGTATTTGGAGTCGGCGGTGAAGCCACTGCGGGCTCATGGTGCTGGAAGACCGACAGCGGAGGCCAGTCGGAATGGTTGCTGGGGTCTTTGCCGGGCGCCCAAAACGGTAGTGCCGAATGTTCCTCGAACACCGCAGGCGTGGCAGATGGTGGGCTGGAGACCGTAGTTGCATTTGGATCCGGAGGAAGACGCTGGGCTAGTTCTGGTATTGGCAGTGACAAAGTCGAAGGTGGTTGAGACGTTACAGTGTCTATCGAGCCCACCTGGCCGGGCTGCAGGGTAGCCGACGCCGAAATCGTCGACTGAGGCAGTCCCGAAATAGCGGGCGCATCCTGCGCTACCGGCGATGTGCTCGTGGCTTTGGTGGCAGTCGAACCCAGAGGAATAGGCAGCGCTGGTTCCGGTGTTGAAGACAACACGCTCAAAGGCTGGGAGGCTGCGGTGTCCACCGGCACCGCCTGCGGTGGATGTACTGTAGCTGACGCCGAGCTTGTCGTTTGAGGCAGTCCCGGAAGAGCGGGCGCGTCCTGCGCTCCCAGAAGTGTGCTCGTGGCTGTAGTAGCGGTCGAGTCCGGAGGAGTACGCTGGACTGCTTCCGGTATTAAATGCAACACGGTCGAAGGCTGAGATGCTGCGGTGGCTACCGAGACGACCTGAACTGGCTGTGGTGGAGCCAGCTCCGAGCTTGCGGTCTTCTGCGGTTCAACGCTCGCGGGAACATCCTGCACCGCTGGTGACGGTGCTATATCTGCCTGTTGCGGTATCGTGGGAGCGGACATATTGCGTGTTATGATTTGCAGATGGTGAGATGCTCTCGGTAAGGGTAGTGCAAGATCAAGTCTCGTCCCGCCCAGGGTGTCGTGGAGAAGCTAGGCGAGCATTCGACCGCGAGATAGGTATGCCCTCCAGAAGAAGTGTATGCAAGTCCAGGTAAAGATCGTAGCGATGTTATGATGAGTGTCGGCGTGCCACCGCGAGCCCGGTATACCGGCAGCCAGACGGTTCGGGAAACAAAACAGAGTGCGATGACGGGGTACGGGAGCAGAAGGGAAGAACAACAAACAAACTCACCAAGCGTAAACCACCCTGCCATCTGCGTCCCGAGCGGAAGGCCCTGCTTGGCCTGCAAAGAAGCGACGCTGGACCGCGTGACAAGCATAGCAAGTGCGATCAGTCCGACCTATCACCCTAAAGTCAGCGGCCCACCCAACTCAACACCTGAAGAAGTCGGCATACCTGAGCGCCGAGGATGCCCCTACTGATCCCATCCGCCTTCGCCGCGCCCAGACCCTCCCGATCCTTACCCGGCGGTGCAGCCGACACCAGCAAGCTCTTCTCCAGCGCGATATACAGCACGCCAAGAACCAGTATCAGTAGCCCGCCAACAAGGATCATACTCGCACTTTCGACCTTGATAGCCGGCAGCAGCGTGAAGATACTCATCGACACGCATCCGAGCGCCCACGTGGCGCATAAGAAGGCGTTCTCACGTAAGAAATCGGAGCCATAGAAGGCGGGCCAGGCGGTGGCGAGGAGGTAACAGATGGTGTAGATGGAGCGGTGGTAGTAGCTTTGAACCTGTGCGCTCCTTCTCAGCATGAGTGGGACATATAATGGTGTCACTAGACTTACGTACCATGACCTCCAGGATGCCGATGTATGCCGCGAAGTTGAGAGCAAGTTTGAATATGTCTTGTTGGGAGAATTTGGCGAAGAGTTTGTTCTTCCCAGCGAGGAGCGCTTTCCGGCGAACGAAGACTTCTTCCCAGAACATGACGGGGAAGAAAGCGTACAGGTAGTATGTCAGCGCGCTCGATTGCACGAAGAGAAAGCTGTACATCCCGACGAGCACCGACGCGAAAGCCGTGATGCTCGCCACTGTTCGCTCCGCATTGTACTTTCCGTCAAGCATGTACGCGTCTACGGCCGTCGTGAAAGCGAAGGCGATCCAGCCCAGATAGCCGGCCGTGACGAGCGTGCGCAGGAAGAGCCAGTCGTAGGTCTGCAGATACCGGATACCCTGCAGCCCGAGCTGGATAAGCTCATCTGAGGCATCGATGGCCTGCTGGTACTGACCGTTGTTGATCGCAGTCTCGACGTGTGCCAATCGGTCGTCGGTGGTCTGGTTAGCACCTGCAAAGGACCCGTAGGGCTTGTAGTGCAAGACGGTGGCCTTCTTGTCTTCCTCCTTGACGTGGTACATTTCCAAGATCTCGCGAGCGTTGACGAGCATAGCCTTCGCCTTCTCGTCATCACTGGCCGTCAAGTATGATAGCGGTAGCTCTCCGACCGAGTTAACGGGGAATTCGAGGCCAGCGAGGTACGCCATGAGCGTAGCTACATCCGCCTGCGCGACGTCGTGCCGTTGGACATGGTCGAGATGCCAGTCATGCGAGAAGCCATCCTCGTGACCGGGCGCTTTGCCGCTTGCGAATGTGCTCGGTTTGGCCACACCTGCACCCCAAGCAATGAGCGGCGTGCGCGTGTTGTCTGGATGTCCATCACCGTGACTGCCCCAGTCGCTCATCCCGTGGTCTGCCGTGAAGACATATGCGGTCTCTCCATCACCGTAGAAGTCGTCGATGAGCTTCGTGATCTCCTTCACACCTTCATGAACGATCTTGATGTTGTGCAAATATTCGCGAGAATATGGCCGGTAGGAGTGGCCAGTGGTATCGAGCCCGAGCAGATGCAGAAAGAACACCACCTTGCTTTCTCGCAAGCGTGCATCGAGCTCTGCGTCAGTCTCGGCATCCTTGAACAGCTGCTTGACCTTGCCAAATACCCAGTAGTCCAACTCCGTGGCATCTTTACTGTAGTCCTCATACTCCGCGCCGTATGTGTCGTCCGTCACTCTCCCCGGGACAGCGCCAGTGGAGAACATGGGCAGGATATCCGGGCTGCCCCATTGCCACGTATGCCTGCTTCGGTTGAAGACGCTGTCGAAGTTGACCGGGTTCAGCTTCCAGCCTGTTGTGACCGACGAGACATCCTCGTACAAGCCTGCTATCAATGCGACATGGCCGGGTCTCGATTCAGTAGGCACGCGTGTATGCGAGACCCCGAAAGTGCCCTCGTGAAGCACCTTGGAGCGAAGGAAAGGCGCCAATGGTCGTAGCTCTTGCGCGGAGGAATCGTTCGCGGAAGGTGAAGGATCGGGGAAGAATTGGAAGGCCTTGTCGGCGCGCAGGCCATCACCTACCGTGACGTCCGATCAGCTTACATGCTCCTCCCTGGGGAGTCCCAGTGCGGTGTCCGTACCAACATACAGCACCAGTCGATTGGCGGGAGCTTTGGCAGTGTCGACGCTGTACGCCCTCATCCCACTCACGATCGGGCTCCGGAAGTAGACGTCGAAGATGGAGAGGATGTAGACGACGTGGAAGACGACGGCGACGCCTAGGAACCCCAAGCGTCCGAGGCGCGCCATGCTGAGAGAGAGTGAATGCTTCACAAATGTTCAATCAAGCGCACACCTCATGCAACGCGTCTAAGTCGCCAAAAAGTCCCAGGGGTCCAAGCTCCAGCCCGCGACTTCACGCTTGAACCACAACGTCAACAACTTGCTTGGCAACGGCGTCTACGCATCGCCTGATGTCACTGCAACCCTTGCGACAATGACCGCGAGTGCTCGAGATACCGACCGTCTACTCCCACGCCACCGCTAACGCATACGCCCCTCACAATGCCGCGTCTCGTCCGCCGCGCCCCGCTCTCGGAACGCATCCAAGCCTACCTGGACCCCTACGACTTTCTGCTCTGGGTGTCGGAAGAGCTGAACGACGACACGTACGATGAGTGGTTGAAGGACTGGGCCACGCCGCTGGGCATCACCCTCAACATCGTCTTCATAGTGGCACGGGGAGCGAGCAAAACGGCACAGCCAAGAGGCAGGGACGATGTGTTTGGCGATGTGGAAGGTGGGAAGGGAAGCGGGTGGTTTGCGTGGTTTGTGAGTACTCGAGTGACACTTTGGCTCGACGTACGGAGGTGCTGACGTACTGCAGGCAGCCTTCCTGGTGCACTTCCTCACGCTCCTTTGCTGCCTGAACGCCTTCTACACGTTCTTCCGAAGACGGAACTATCGCCTCTTTGAGCAACCCGTCGAGATCGCGCCGGCGACACCATCAGCACACCGCGTCAGAGTAGACAGCTCGCCCATGTCCTCCTCGCCACTGCGGTACCTGCAGACTGTCATCGCGAGCGCCACAGCTTCAAGCCGAGCACATCCCGACGCGGAGAGGGAAGTCTGGGAGCTAGCAATATGGGACCCCAAACCCTTCAGCCTGACCATCTTCACACTGTTTTCGCCGGGCCACTTACTGCTGTACTTTTCGCTTCTGCCACCAGCGACGCTCGACCCGAGACCGTCGGTCACTGTTCTCACGGCCTTGGCGTTTGGCGCGTTGCTGTCTCTCCAACTCGGCCTGCTCAAGACTTCTTTCAGCCAGCAAGCGAAAGACTCAGCTCTCGTCCATGGCGAAGTCATGAACGAATACGACACTAAGTTCGTCCGACCCTCCCTCAACCGACCGGTAAGGGACGTCGGCATCCAAACCCGCGACAGCGCTACCTCTCCGCGCGGCACACGAACACGCGAAGTGGACATCTACACCCCGACCACGATCGTGAACCGCGGCTTCAGGATCAACCCCAACACAAACTACGCCAGCCAATATGACCCAGACCATATAGGCACGCCTGAGGATGGACCGGCAAGGCGCAATACTGCGACACCATCCCTCGTCGCACCGAAACCCAGCACGTACGTCAACGGCTACACGCAGTCATCCTACTCTCGCCCGAGCACAAGCGGAGGCGGAGGTGCGGCCGATTTCTCCTCGCCGCTGAAACCGCACCATGAGCGCTTACGCGAGCGGAGTCCGATGAAGGGTGACGGAGGCAGTATGGGCGTTTACAGCCATGCCGCGAGTCCGCTGAGGAAGGCTGCTAGTAGCAGTCATCTTAAGCCGAGCGTGAATGGCGGCAATGGGAGGACGGCAAGCCCATTAAAGCGGGTCAGCACGCCGGGCGGTGGACTAGGATTCGATGGTGGAGCTGCTGCGAGGAGGAGGGAGACGGGAAGGTTCTAGCCGTTCGTCACTGTGTCTCCGGCGGAATGTGGACGTTCGTAGCCAGCTGGTGTCTGACGCGCCCGCTGGCTCTCGGATGATGCCCGGGTATTCTGCAGTGTTCGAAACCTGCAGTGTTCGAACCTACTGACCATACTGCGCTTCCGCGTACGACCTCCAGCCTGATGTGAGACAGTGTCTGACCCTCACACGCAAGCTGGTCGATGCGTCATCGTCACCACCACCGACGAAGCCAAAGTGAGACCTCCCTTTCGATCCTACCTCTAGGCACCATGCTTGTCTCAGCATCATCACCCATGCCTACGTAAGTGTCGCCAACCAAACATACCTACTCACGTACTTATCTCGCTCCTCTACACCCACTACCCTTCTAAAACGCCGCCCATCCCCCAATCAAAAGCAAACAAAACACATGAGCTCAGCCATGGACTTCATCACCATCACCACCATCGAGCGAGCCCTCTTGGCAGACGGGCAAGCACAAATCCACGCGATCGCACACAAACTCGCGCACAATGATACGCTGCTCCGGGATCTCGACGCGAGTATGCGGCGGCTTGTGGAGTACATGCCCGTGGTTGAGTCCGCACGTAGGGAAGCGTTCGCATGGCGGAAAGAGCTGGTGGAGGAGCTGCGGGAGTTTGTGATGGAGTTGTTGGTATGTATCTCAGATCTGGAGTGCGCGGACTTGGTCACTGGGCAGCAAGTCGCTGTGGTCCGAGCTTATGATGGTGTAATGCAGGGCATGCATGATTTGCTGCGGTACGATGGGTAAGGCCTTTGTGAGGATAGTGTGGCTATGGTGGGAGTGTACGAGCTGGACGGTACGGAGTGTGGCGGACCTATGACAGCGGCGATAGCAAACACGAATGGCGCGAGTGTCTCGGAGGAACCCGCGTCCGCGTCAGAGGGCACGCCTCCCGCGGCCGTCACTGAGCCATTGGACCGAGTCGATTCCACCTCACCAACCGCCGGCCAGCGTGAAGCGGCTCCGCTTGTCACCGAAAGCAAGGTGACCGACGTTACAGAAGCCGCATCGAGCGCCCATACCCGGCATGCTGGCGAGGACCACGGAACCCCAAGCTCCGCTGGCTTCGAGTCTCAAGCTTGTCAGCCTTCCCTGTCTCCGGTCCGGTCACGCACGCCTGCACCAGCGAAGAAGCCCAGGCCATCATCGCGGGCTCCGGAGAGTATCAGGAGGCTCAAAGGAACTGTCAAGCCGCCTTTCTTCCGGCCGAGCGGGGGAGCGGTGTATTAGCTGGGCGTGTAGCATGACCACGGAAAGCAGAAAAATCTGGCGGCTGAGGATGTGAGGCGTGGGTTGAACATTGGGTGGAGCTCAGCAGTTTGTGGCTTTGTTTTGAGACCCCTGAACCCTTGGATCCGTTGGTCCGGCAACTTTTGTAACTGAATGATATTGCCGCTCAGCGACCGTGGAGCCATCGCTTCGAAGCGGCACCTCTTCAGTACATCGTCCACACCAGCCGATTCCCTGACGATCGATCGGCGTCTGCTCATGGAGGGGGGGGCGGGGGGGCGGCGTCCGGCCTGCGTTGCTCCACAGCTTCGAGCTCGATCTGAACGCTAGCTTCCTGGTCTCGCAGAAGCTTGATATCTAAGCACTGCAGCCATCGAAGACCGTGCGGAATCGCTCCCAGCTGGTGAGAAAGCCGATTGCCATGTAGTCCAGGCCGGGGGATGAGAGTGTCGTTGTTGGTATCGCATTGTACCTGAAAGGCAAAGGTGATCGACTGGACGACGGAGGGTACATATGTGTAAATGATGTCAAAAGGATAGCTTCCACCCAATCTAGTCCCTTCGGCTACTGCCGGTACTAAGGCTCGTACCTGTAGCCTTGCACCTGCACCGCGTTGTTCGTTGTTCGTTGTTAGCGCGCCTTCCACATGCCATTTGAGAGATCGAAAAATGACAACATCACCTCCTGACAAAGCAACGGCCAGAGCAAACGGTTTACAACCTTCAACAGCGTGGAGCTAGGATATAAGAGAACGTGTAGGAGATTGTATCTCTACCCTTCTTGATCGGTGTACACCTGTCGACGACTTTAGCCAGGACAACGCAAGTAGGCCGCAGACTTGCTGTCCGTGTTGGAGAGGCCAGCACTAAAGCGCACCTCGATTCGACGGGAAGTCGACCGGTGCCCTTGCTCGATTGCCGTTGGTGGACGTCGAAGCATTTCAGAAATCCAGCATGTCAGCCAGCAGCTCACCTACATCGATTCCGGAGTCAGAAAGCGCACTGGACAAGCTGCAGCGCGAGGCCGACGAAGACAGCGACAACGACTTCGATGACCTCGTCCTGCACCACCGCGACTCCGGCGCGAAACTCCAGGCATGGCGCAAAGCAGAGGAGAACCAACTCTCCACACCCAAGTCACAGATGGCCTGGGACGACATGCACGCCATGTTCCCATCAATCCCACGCGATGACAACGACGACGCCGCCGATCATCGGATGCAGCAAGACGCGCAACTCTCCGCCCTCACCCCGTCCAAACCAAGACCCAACCGCTGGAAAACGCACCAACTGCGCCAAACCAAACGCAAGCGCGCTCAGAACCAAACTCACGCCCTCTCCGACCTAGGCTTCTTCGGCCTCCTCCCGGGCGAACTTCGCAACGCCATCTACCGCCTCGCTTTCGTGCCGCCGGCAGACGAACAACCCGTCCTGATCACCGGCTCGGAACTCATCTGCGGTCGCGGCGCCTGCGTGCACAGCCGCGCCGCCGTCGCCGCGCCGGGGATGGCGAGTACCTGCCGCCAGATACGGGTGGAGATCCTGCCCCTCTTCGCCGGGGAGAACGCGTTCCGCTTTGATGCGGCGATGGTGCGGAATCGGTGCGTCGGGGCGTGGGTGAAGGGTCTGGACAGCTATGCCAGGATAATTGGGAAGGTGACGTTGGAGGTTCTGGTGCTGAGGCGGAATGCGCTGGGGACGGAGAGTCAGGTCGGGGAGATTGGGATCGAGTGTCCTGCGGCGAGGACGGATGGGCGGTTCGAGCTGGTGTTTAGTGCTGATGTGCCGAGGGGGAAGATTGAGGGGAGTAAGTTGGTGGAGTTGGTGGAGAGGTTGAATGAGAATGGGGTCGGGGAGGGGGGGAGGGCAAGTAAATTGGCGTTTCTGGTGGGCTCGGATGAGTTGGCGGAGATGGTGTTTCGGTGTAAGAAGTGATGTGACGGTTGGGGTGGTTGACCCGGAGACTGATACCTTCGGCGGGAGAAAGTGTTGCTGAATGGTTCAAGAATGTTGAGGAAGCGAGCATGGATACCAGGGCGATCCTGGGATGAATCCTGCTGCGGTTGTTGAAGGTGTTGAAGGTGTCTGTCCTGTACTGTACACTTTGACTTCCCTCTCCGTTTCCTTGGCGATGCATCCACTTTCGAGCCGTGCCCTGCCGGGCCGGTCGGGCGTCAACGGGGATCTGCAACGTTAAGGTAGGGTTGATGAGATCGGATGGCTTGACAACGCCGACAACAAGACGATTGCGCGTACTCCAGTAATGGCAGAATTGCACGCACATACAGTTGTGAGCTCCAGACGGTTGAGGAGCAGACTCTTATAGCTTGAGTATTGTATTAACATTGTTGAACTTACCGTCGCAACTGTGTAACGCTGTGCGGCTCCGTTTGCCGGCGCATATGCCCAAACTCGTCCGTGCTCCCCGCCTCCTCCCAACTCCCAACTCCCCCAGCTTCTCGAATTTCCGGAGGCTACTATCTACTAGTCAGCGCCGCGTCGCAAGTTGTCATCACCATCATCACCATCATCACCATCATCACCATCACCGCCCAGCCCACCCCGATATTACCTTACCTCAATCTCGTAGAGCTCCGCCAAGCTCTCCTTCCGCTCATCTAGCTGAATCCTGTTTCTGCGCTTGCACACCACCCGCTTATTTTCGCCCGCCAGCCCTTCCGCGCCGCGCATTTGTAGCTTCAGCTATACGCCTGCGCCCGCTCGAGCACTTACTACTACGCCTCCTTCCCACCCTCTTCCTCTGGAGTATCATGTTCTTCAAGCGGCTCTCAAGGTGAGAGACTCCTGCCCTCAGCACACACTCCCCTACCACCACCATCCTTGCCCTCGACGCTGACTGACCACGCCCTCTCCCGCCAGCAGGTCACGGAGCAACAGCCAGTCCTACATCGACAACCAGTACACCCAGCCCAGCCCCCGCGACTCCAAGGCCAACTCCGCCAGCTACGACGACGACAAGTACGCGACCGACAAGTACGCCGTCGCCGGCGAGCCCGAGCACCAGCGCCCCAGCTCCTCGCGACAGAGCAACACCCAAGCTCCGCCGTTCGACGCCTCCCTCAACAAGGAGACGGGCATGTACGCGCGACAGAACCAGCCGACGGAGGTGAGCGGAGGGCAGTATGCGAGCCCGCCCGTCAGCGCGGGTGGCCCGCGAGGAGGTCACGGCGGCATGTCGAACGGATACGGCAGCTACGACAGCGGTGCGCCGGCGGCGAGGGGCGAGCCGCGTGAGCCCGCGCCGGATCTCCTGCTGCAGGCCTTCAACCAGGCGCTGAGGCCCTACACGGATAAGGTCGAGAACCTGGAGAGCGAGATCGCGGATTTGAGAGCGTACATCGATCAGCTGGAAAGCCAGAGGGGCGACGTGCACGCCTGGATCGACAAGCGCGGTCTACGACCCGGTAAGCGATGCCGCCACACCTCTCTCCCTCTCACACACACACACACATGACAGAGCGCCACTAACACACGCCAACAACAGACGTCCCCCCCAGCATCGCCCACCAAATGGACACCGCCTCCCACTCCTCCTCCCCGACCCACGCCGCCGCCACTCTAAACGCGCAACTCGACCGCAAAATCACCATCGTCAACTTCGACCTGCACCGCCTCCAAGACGACCTCAACGACTCCCTCCCCACCCCCTCCTTCTCCGCCTGCATGCTGAAGTTCCTCCCCGATATCGCGCGCCTCAGCGCCCTCCCCAGCGGGCCGCGCTACGCTTTCGACCTCCTGCTCAAGCTCGGCGGGAACTTGAACAGTCACGGCGGGTTGGAGAACGGGGATGAAGACGACTTGCAGGAGCGGCGCGCGTTTTATAGTCGGCTGGACCAGGCGATGGTGGAGATTGTGCGGGGCAGGTTCCGGGAGGAGGGGGAGAGCTGGGGCGTGCAGAGGGAGATCAAGCGGATTGAGAAGACGGGGGCGTATTTGAGGAATTGGGGCGTGGAGCCTTATTTCCCTCGCACGTTGGAGGTCATGAGGGATGGCAGTGGCGGCGGGATGGGCGGTGGTGGTGGGGGGGTTGGTGGCGGGATGGGGGATGGGAGGCATGCGGCCGAGGGTGCGGCGTCGCCGCCTGATTACCAGTAGGATGGTAAGGTGGCGCGTGGCGGACGGCACGTCGGGACTGAGGAGGTGAGGGAGGCAAGGGTCGGGGTGGTGTGTACGCCTCTGAAAGTGCGGTCGGCTCCTGCGCCTGCGTCTGGAGTCGGCGACGACAAGACTACGGGTGGTGGTGTTGGTGGGGGGATTGGAAATGGGAAGCGCAAGGTTAGCTGGCAGGCGGATATATGATGTCGGCTTGGCTGATACGGATTCATCGACGGGCTTGCATACAGTGTGAACGACGGATGGACGGTGGTGCTGCAGAGATAATGGCGATGGCGCTTGGGAGCGGTCAACATTCAAGGCAGGGCAGCGATTCATGTGCACACTGCCTGATGGGTATGTATGGGGCAGCAAATACTTACCTTGCTATACGGATAACGACTTGCTTCTTACTTACTTGCTTACTTACTTACTTACTTACTTCCTTCGGCCAAGGGGGTGGGCCTACTGTGTAACTAGTTCGTAGACTCAAAAAAGCACGATTCGAATAACAACATGGTCGGTCGTACGTGTCAAGGCGAGAATCGCCACCTAGGGCAATACATGTATCCAGCCAGACTTCGTTTCGCCCTTGCAGCTGTGATTTCTCAATATACTGCTCGTCCGTATCTCGCCAACCTAACCTTCGCTGTCGTCTGCACGGCATACATGTATGTGCCCACAACCGTACGTGCCTCGCCAGATATCCTCCAATAAAAGGTATCTGTGCGCAGTCTACATGTACCTACCACAACAGCGCAGTCATTGTTAAAACCGGGACACTAAAAGGTACATGCTTCTTCGCACAATCGTAAAGCTGTCTATAACACACCATATCTACACCCTTCTCCATGTATCTACAGACATTATGTACACACACACACAGACACACACATATTCCACACCCCCCTTCTCCCCCCTTGCTCCTCCACCGAGCAAAACCAAACCAAACCAACCCCCTCAAACCCCCGAATCATGCTGCAAATACGCCGGATGCCCATTATAATAGCTATCCCACGCGCTACACTGGCTCTGGAAATCCGCGGGGATCTGCGCGACGGTGCCGATGGTGCTGGCGGACTCGAGGAACTGGACCGCGAGCCCTTCGTCCGCGTGCCAGGCCTAGTCAAAATCAGAAGACGTCAGCCAGCGATTCCACACACACAAAGGAAGGGAAGGGAAGTGTGGGGTTTGAGGGGTTTCAGGGGGCAGAACTTACGATATGACAATGCATCAACCACGCGCCCGGATTATCCGTCACGAATGCCAGGGCCAACCAGCCGTTGGTGGGTAACATGGCGACGTCGCGGCGGGTCGGGTTGTTGTAGTTGAGGGAAGCCGCGTCGCTGGCCGTCCAGGTCGTGGTGCCCGTGCCGAGGACGTAGAAGTCGTGGCCGTGCAGGTGGATGGGGTGGGGCACGGCGACGTTGTAGGGGTTGCCCGCCACTTCCTGGATGACCCAGTAGGTCCACATGCCCTCCGTGGGGAGCTGGATGAGGTTCATGTCGGTCGGGTAGGCGGTGTTGCT
>NAJQ01000408.1:0-16673 GCA_005059865.1 Friedmanniomyces simplex
TCGAGTCGCTCTATGTCCGCCAAACTCGCCGAGTCGGCTACGGTCTCGCCGCTGCCGCGATGCTGCCGGCTATCTTCGTGCAAGTGCCGTCAGGTCTGGCCGTCAGCGGGTCTTTGGTCTCGGGACTTGCGTCTGCCAACCAGATTGCAGGCAATGCGACGAACGGTACGACTGTGGTTAATAGCACGACGCTTACCTTGAGCTCCGAAGGCCTGAACAGCATCGCTTTTAACGTCAGCTACTCGGTCGTTCAGGTGGCGATTGGCATTACGGTCGGCCTGTTCCTGAGCGCTGTCGTTGTTTATCCCTTGGGCAAGAAGAGGGGCTTGTTTTCTTTCTGAGACCATCGTGGTGGAGCAGGCGGATGGTTCATTTTGACGTCGTCTTGTCGGTATGGCCGATGTCAGGAGGCTGTTGGGCGTTGGTCGGCGCTCTTTGCTATTATGATACCCCGATAGATCGCTTAACCGCACTTTCACTCTAACAAAGTCGAGCCCCTCGCACGCTTGTTAGACAGCACGTTGATCTGGGTGGGACTCGTAGATCGTCGAGCCTTTGCGCAGCTTTATCGTTGTCAAAGCGCTTCCATTCGACGCGCCATGACTGTGGCGTCGAGCTTGGCGTCGATCGATGTGGCTGAGTCTGCTCGCACTAGCTGTGGCGCAGGCGGGTCTTCTTGGCGCAGGTACGCACGTGGAACTGTCGGGTGACTTTACCGAGCTCGCCGTCGCCAAGGTCTCTCGCCACACTCCAAGCCCTTTCGCCAGCACAAGCGAGTCACAGAGCACGTTCACTTGTCGCAACAAGGTCATATGCGTGCTATTCCGAGGAACCATACGTCATCGCTGTTTCCTTGGCAATTGAAGTCTCCGGAGCTTGCCGGCAGCCGCGCTTGTTGACGTTTCATATAAGCCTCCTTCGACTTCCACCTCTTCTTGACTCTGAACACCCACAACAGCGTCTCATCACACACCGCACGAAATATCAGCTTCACAAGCACACCCAACAGCCCACCACCACCACACCACCACCACAACACCACCACAACATCACCGCCACCATGCCTTTCACCGGAAGGTAAGCTACCCCCTCTTCAGCGCATCAACAAACCGCGTTTCGGCATCCAGCACACTCTGGACTCACATCGCTGACCACACTTCCTCACCAGCGACATCCTCAAGATCATCCTCGCCGTCATCCTCCCCCCCCTCGGTGTCTTCCTTGAGAGGGGCTGCGGCGCCGACCTGATCATCAACATCGTCCTCACGTGTTTGGGCTACATCCCTGGTGTACGTTGCTTCCTACAATTTCTCCCGATGACTAGGAGCTTGCAGTGCTGACGAGAGTCACAGATCATCCACGCGCTCTACATCATTCTGAAATACTAGGCGCGCCGCTCCATGGATTCCGGACGCGCACGCGCGGACGGGCCGCGGATGCCGCTGCTGCGATGATTACCTGACACCATATACCCCATGTTGCGATTACCTCACATTCTCGCGAACCGACGAAACCTCCTTGTACCTTGCGACCGGCGGGCGGCAAAGCGGAGACCTTGGCACACATACTTGGCGGCAAATAGGTGGTAATTCTGGGACTTGGAGGTGGTGGTAAAGTCTCATGAGCAAGAGTGGAGGTGTATAGTACCATAGCCGTTGAAAGGTGATACCTTTACGCCTCACCGATTCGTGTTCTTTGCTTTTACATTTCTTTGAAAGCTTTCGCTGCCTCATATGATGTCCAGACTACCCCGAGCCATCTGACTTTTGATGTGCAACCTCTTAACGCCTCGCTGGTATCTACGAAATCACCACCCTCCGTTCAGACAACACTCACCGCAACGCCTTCTCCGCGAACTTGGGCAGCACGAACGCCGCCTCGTGCACCTGCTTGCTGTAATACCTGAACAGCTTGTCCTCCTCCTGCCCACTCAGCGACCGCAGCGGCTTCATGACGTTCCGGCTGGAGTCCTTGCAGCACATCATGAAACCGATCTGTCCTGCCGGGTACGTCGGGATAGTCGTCCATCCGTACTCCGCGACCGGGAACACCTCCCCGCACGACTTCTTCAGCTCCGCGATCAGCTTCAAGTGCAGCCATGGGTTCTCCGCTACACTCCATCGTCAGCACATCGATCATCGAGCCCGCCGTATCGTACAGAGGGCGCAGGAATAGGGCTTACAACCTTGAGTAGTCATGACCCCGCCTTCCCTCAGCGCGCCGTGCAACAGCTCAAAGTACGGCTTCTTGAACAGCGACTCCGCCGGTCCCTCAGGATCCGAGGAATCCGTAATGATGACGTCGAAGGTATCCTTCTTGTCCTCCAAGAACTTGAAGCCATCCCCGATATGCACCTTGACGTTCGGGTGCTGGAACCCCACGCTCATGCCGGGGAGGTACTTCTTGCTGAGCCGGATGACCGCCTCGTCGATATCGCACAGCACGGCCTCCTCCACGCTCTCGTGCTTGACCACCTCGCGCAGCACACCGCCGTCGCCGCCGCCGATGACGAGGACTTTCTTGGGGTTCGGGTGCGAGAACATGCCCAGGTGGGTGATCATCTCCTGGTAGGCGAACTCGTCGCGCTCGGTGCATTGGATCACGTTGTCCAGCACGAGCACCATGCCGTAGTCGCTGCTCTCGAAGATGAGGACATCCTGGTATTTGCTCTTCTCGTGGTGCACGATTTGGTTGACTTTGAGGGTCATTGCTGCCGGGCCGAAGGGTCAGTATACTCTGGTGGTGATTTCGGCCTCTTTGGATCAGAGTTGCAAACGACATGGCGAATGTACACACTGCCGCACGATTAGCATCAGACTCGTGCCGACTATTTTCCCGAATGCCTTACCCTTGGCCAGGCCACATATCACTTCGCTCGCGGAACCAGCCATCTTCGATCGTGGGGTGAGTGAGGTCTGCCATGGTTGTGCGTGTCAGTTTCATGTATTTGGTGAGTAGCAATTGACTTTGCGTATTGAATGTTTCGAAGCAGAAAAGTTTGGTGTGTTGGAGGATACTGCCGGCTGCGTCATGTTCACGTGGAAGGCGGTGAAAGCTGCCCGGTGACAACCTCGCCGCTTCACATCAAGAGGCCATCGGAGACACGGCACTCACGCTTCGCCGCCAAAGCGCATACACCAATCATATCACTCACTTCATCGTCTCTCGGGTCCGTGGCCTGCATAGAAGCATTGGAGACGGCGCGAGCATCTGAACCCGTGTCCTAACCCCAACGCTCGCTCGGCCGAGCAGCACGTATATATGAGTTGGGACCTCGATCACTTCAAAGGCCTGCAAAGCACCCATTGACAGTTTTCCCGTAATCTTCGACCATGACCAACACTGATGTATCGAGCTCGGGAGACGCGAGTCGCTTCGAGGAGCATAAACAGCGATTCTTCATTCCCACACTTGAGCTGAGTGAGAGTACGAAGGAGGTGCTTGTCATGTACAGCAAGATTCCAACGGATCAGTTGCAGGCTCACATTGAGGGGATCGTAAGGCTTTATCATCTTTAGGTTATCCGGGCCCTCGCTGACAGGTTACAGCGAGAAAAAGCCTGGGTACGCCACCACAACCGTGGACTTGCGGTGTATTCTTGGGAGACACCAACTCGCTGACTGTTGGTCCATCAGGCAATCCACCCGTACCCATGCATCGGGATGGGACGTTCGTCACCCCTCGTACCTCTCCCAATCTAAGTCATCCGCTAACCGCCACCCTAGGTTTCCTAAACCTCCACATCGGCAAACACCCCTTGTACCAATCTGAGATCTTACCACGCATGCTCAGAGGCGAGCAGAAATACCTCGATCTCGGCTGCGCCTTCGCCCAGGACATCCGCCGCCTAGTCGCGGACGGCGTCGACAGCAGCGAGTGCTACGGCGCGGACTTACGCCTCGACTTCCTCGAGCTGGGCTACGAGCTCTTCAACGACCGCGACACGCTGAAGAGTCGTTTCATCGCCGCCGACATCTTTGACGAGAGTAGCCCGCTGAAGGAGCTGTATGGTCAGATCGACATCATCGATGCGAGCTCGTTCTTTCATTTGTTTACGTTAGCCGAGCAGAAGCAAGTCGCTCGCTCGGTCATTAAACTTATGAAACCGCGGAAGGATACCCTGGTGGTGGGGAGACAGGTCGGCAATGCGAAAGCTAGCGAGTACCCGCGACGGAACGGGCAGGGCACGCGGTTCAGGCATGATATTGCCTCCTGGCGGAAGATGTGGGAGGAAGTTGGCGAGGAGACTGGGGTCAAATTTGATGTGGATGGGACGACCCATACTGTGGAGAGCATGGGGATGAATATGAACGCTCCTGAGTTGGAGGGAGAGGCGGCTATGATGATGGAGTTCTATGTTAGGCGGCTGGACTGAGTAATGTGGCGAGAAGATGCTAGGTCTACACAAGCCTCCTTCAAGCTATGAAGCTCATCCCAGACTATGTTGGTCATTGTAGTAGCGCAGAGTCGCTCCTCAAAAACGGAGAGGCCGACAACGTTGGTTGACCGCTCTCCGTGTTGAATATATCTCGTCCGCGACTTATTGTGACATATGGTGTGGCGATAATCTGTCTGAGTGGAAGCTACTTTGTACACTCGTACATCAAATCAAGGGTATCACACAACCTCTCCCTCCTCAACCCAAACGCCTCGCCAACGCAAACCCCACGCTCGAACGCAGCACAAAAACAAAAACCCAAAGAGTCGCACGAGCCCATGACCCACCGGAAGAAAACAAAAATCACCATCTCCTCCCACTCATCGGGCCCGGCGTCAACAACCCAGGACTCATAATCCCCGGACTCACCAACCCAACCTCAAGGAACAGATCCTCGCCCCTCCGTTTCGGCGTCAATTTCGGTTCCCACAGCGGACTCTTCAACGCCACTTGCTGGGCCTCGCCATCTGCGGTTCCCGCGTACCTCGCCATTCTCGAACCGGGAGACTTCATCTCCGGCGTCGGGACACCGTTGTGAGATGTACTCCTGCTGTAGCGGCCGCCTGCACTGGTGACGCGGCCGTAGCCTTTGAGCGGGGAGTCTTGGCGGGCGGTGCTGGTTGCGCTGAGGCGTGGTGGGGTGGTTGCGGTGCTGCTCTGCGGCTTGCTGGGGCCGCGTACGTGGCTGTTGCCGCGCGAGTGGGAGGTGTCGATGTAGAGACGCTTTTCCGAGCCCGGGAGGGCGCTGTTGTCGCCTTTGCTGCGCTTGGCGGCGAGGGTTGATCCGGTGAGACTGGGACTGGACGTGATCTGGCGTTCGGGAGTCACGTAGTCATTACCCGGCAAAGACGCATGGCTGGGTAGCGTGCTCTTATCTCCCGTCATCTCGTCCCGCCGCTGTCTTTGCCGTCTCGGCGACTTGCTCGGGGCTAATCTCATAGGCGGACTGCGTGGGATCGACTGGTTAGAGCTCCTCGGCACTTTCGGGTATCTGATCGCGGCAATAGGACTATGCTCGGCCACAGGACTGAGCTGCTTTTCCTCCTCATCGGGTGGAGTCGGCTCATCCGGGTCAGTGCTCTCGAAGCTGGTGTCGCTGCCCGCAGAAGAAGCTCGTCTCACGGCACGAGGCGGGTATGTAGGCCTCGTGACGGTGATGGCAGCAGGTATGGGCTTCACCCGGCGCTGGGGTTCGAGTGAGATGGGCGTGAATGGCGAGCCGAGAGGGTTCATCAACAGGTCGATCTCTGGACTGGTGTAGTAGTCCAGCAAGCTCCCGCCAGATTTGGAGGAGGTGCCGGATTTGGTTCTGGAATCTCTGCCTGTCCCGTCTGCATGCTTCGGCACAGGCGGAGGTGCGATTGTGATGGGTGACGGGACCTTCATGGCTGCACGTGAAGCCTTCATTGGCATCGTGAGAGATAGCGACGGTTGCCTAGCTTCATCGGGCGAAGATTTGGGTTGTTGCTGAGCGCATTGCGTGCCCGGGATTGCGCCTTTACCTCGCAGTAGCGAGGCATGCGTGGGCACAGGCGGCATCAAAGTCGCCGACATTCGCTTGCTCGAAGGGCGTGATGGTCTGTACTCTTCGAAAACCGTTTCCGGAGACTTCACGCTCGGCGGGGGACGTGGGAATTTTTGCTGTGACGGCCTGGGTGGCGTCTCACCAGGCTTATCAGGTAGTAGCTGCGAAATCGTTCGTAATGTCTCGTTGCTCCGGTTACTTCGAGGGCTCTCGGGCGAGACGTTGCGATTGGCCGTTATGCCCAATACATTGAGCCTCTCCGACGTCTCATGTGCAGGAAACTGCTCTCTGTACCATTGGCTCTTTGTCTTCTTCTCATCCGGCAGCTCCGCTCTTTGGCCTGTAAATCCGCCCAGTGGCCCTCTAGGGTCCGCGTAGCCGTAGTTGAAAGGCGAGAATCGAGGCGGAGCATCGTCAATGAAGTCGTAGGAGTCGTGCTTGGACGACGGCGACTTGCAGATACCTTTGCCTCTCCTCCGCCGCATGCAAGCGAAAATCCATATCAGCGCCACTGCAAGTCCGAGGCCGCCGAATGCTGCTATGCTGACCCCGACGGCTTGGCCGCTCGTCAGGGTCGTAGAGTCACTCGATGATGCTGCGGTCGCCACTGCCGCAGCCGTCCAAGATGCGGATGCGGATGCGGATGCCGGGGTTGCTGTTGATGATGCAACTGGCATGGCATTTCCCGAGTTTGCTGGCACTTCACTGGATGGCGGTAGAGTAGAGGTCTGCAGTGTCGTCGCCGAGGAAGTTTCCGAGCTCGATGTGCCGGCGGAGCTGGTGACGTAAATTTCAACGGTCGTGGTCGTGACGCCTGAGCTAGTCGTGGCAGTGGCGGGTAAGGTAAGCGTGCTATGAGTCGCGAGTACCTCGCGCGCCTCCGCTGAACAGATGCCGTAGACATTCTGCTGTACGGTCTTCGCAGGCGACGGACAGTCCTTTTGCAGGCATACGAAAGCAAGCTCGCCAAGAGTGTAGCCTTGAAAGCTGTACTTCGCACACAGACAAGCCAGATCTTCTTGGTTGGAACATGCTGTATATTGCTGAATGAGATAGCCTTCGAGGCACGGCTGGGCGCAGGATGGTACGATCGATTGTATTTGCTGTGAAAGAGAGCTGCTTTGCCGTAGCGTGAGAGGCGAGCGCTGTAGATCGGTCTCGTGTGATTCGTATTTTCCTCCGGACAATGTGTTTCGTCGCCAAGCTGGCATCGTGGTGGTAGTGTACAGTCTATCATGCCCGGATACGGAAGGAAGTAAGAAAGTTTATGTGCTGTTTCAGAGTATAGATACGGTAACCATTACGCTGAACCAGCAGCAGAAGAATTAGATGTCGATCAACAACAGCAAGGAAACAACGAAGTAGGGAAGACACAAGGAGAGTCGTCGACGCGTCAAGGCAAGATTAGGAGATGAGGCAGTCTCGCGACTTGGGCCAGACGGGCGCTTTGTGGGTCTTAAGAGAGGTGCTTACTATGAGTCCCAATGCTAGCCTTGTCATCATGTTGCTCGTTTGGGGCTTTGTAGACGCCATGGCTTGACCTCGCAGATATTGTTGGTGTCGGTAGGACGAACGGGACCGGCCGCGCGCTTAATCGCACGCTGAGTGGTCGCTTTGAAAGGTCGGGCGCGTATTCGGCAGCAATGCATTGCGTTATGGCCAGTGTCGTGAAGGTCGCCGGGACGTCCAGGTAGAGTAAGTAATGGTATTCATCGCGATGCATGCTTTCCATTCCGGAGCGCCCGCTCGTGAGCTGTAGGGGCTTATGACAGGCGGGTTACTAAGGGGAGCTCGAGAGCTGAGAAGTTGATTCCAAGCTTCCCTTGTGTGTGTTGGTCGAGGTATTGAGGAGAACAAGGCATCGTCGGGAGATCTGCCATTCGTGTAAGTGTTGTTGTTGATCGTTCTCGACGTCGGGCTTCGCTCTTCGATCACCGCGACACGGATGAAGTGAAGTGGTCCGTCCACTCGACTTCAGCCGATAGCGACAGCGACGGGAGCAGCCGCCACCAAAAAAGTGCCCCGCAAAACATTACCTCACTCAACGACTTTTCCATATCGCTGGCATATACCGCCAATACACCTCCACTCTCCCCTGGTTTCACCTCCTACATCTTCAACACACTAAAATACCGCTACAATGGGCTACGACAAGACCGACGAGCTCGCCATCAACACCATCCGGACCCTGGCCGTAAGTCATACCCGACTTTCCTGCCCCTGCAGTTTTGCTTGCTCGTCGTAGCGCAAAAGCACACAAATGATCGATATGAGCTGATTTGGTATGTTTGATTCCAGGTCGATGCCACGTTCGCAGCCAACTCCGGGCACCCTGGTGCGCCCATGGGTATGGCCCCCGTCGCACACGTCCTCTTCAACAAGTTCATGACCTTCAACCCGAAGAACCCGGGCTGGGCCAACAGAGATCGCTTCGTTCTTTCGTACGTGCTTCCCAGTCCGTCAAGAGAGAGCACCTGGACGGACATATCGCACATCACGCTCCCGCAATGCTGATTGGTGTCGTACAGCAATGGCCACGGCTGCATGCTGCAATATGCCATTCTCCACATGTTCGGCTACGGCGTGAGCATCGACGACCTGAAGCATTTCCGTCAAGTGGACAGCATATGCCCTGGCCACCCGGAAGCACATGACACTCCTGGCATCGAGGTGACGACCGGCCCTCTTGGCCAGGGTTTCGCCAATGCGGTCGGTCTCGCGTGCGCCCAGGCGCACAGCGCCGGCGTCTTCAACAAGCCCGGCTTTGAGATGTTCACGAACCACACCTATATGTTCTTCGGCGATGGGTGCGCTATGGAGGGTATTGCGAGCGAGGCTGCCTCTGCTGCTGGTCACTTGCAGCTTGGCAACCTTATTGCCATCTACGATGACAACCATATCTCCATCGGCAAGTTGAAGCTATTGCGCGACTTGACTACAAGTGCTGACTTATAGCAGACGGCGACACCAAGTGTGCATTCACCGAGGACGTCACCATGCGCTTCGAGGCTTACGGCTGGCACGTTCAGTGGGTCAAGGATGGCGACCACGATCTGCAGGGCATCGAGGATGCCATCAAGAAGGCGAAAGAGGTCACGGACAAGCCGTCCATGATCCGTCTCACGACGACCATTGGCTTCGGCTCAAAGCTTCAAGGCACCGGCGGTGTCCACGGCAACCCGCTGAAGGAGGACGACTGCAAGCAGGTCAAGGAGAAGTTCGGCTTCGATCCTACCAAGACTTTTGTCGTACCACAAGAGGTGTACGACATGTACCACAAGCACGCCTCTGAGGGTGCGGCTGCAGAGCAGGAGTGGGACAGCCTGCTCGAGAAATACAGCTCGGAGCACAAGGACCTTGGGGCAGACCTCAAGCGACGCCTCACCCGCAAGCTTCCGGAAGGGTGGCAAGAAAAGCTGCCGGTGTACAAGCCGAGCGACAAAGCGATTGCGTCCCGCAAGCTTTCCGAGTCCGTTCTCGAGGCCATTTACGAGGCCGTGCCGGAGCTCCTCTCCGGTTCCGCCGACTTGACTGGTTCCAACAACACCCGCTGGAAGAACGCCGTCGACTTCCAGCCCCCGAGCCTTGGCATTGGCGAGTGGAGCGGCCGCTATTTCCGCTACGGCGTTCGTGAGCACGCCATGGCGGCCATGATGAACGGCCTGGCCGCCTACGGCACCGTCATCCCGGCTGGTGGCACCTTCTTGAACTTCGTCTCCTACGCCGCCGGCGCTGTGCGCCTGTCCGCTTTGAGCCACCAGCGTGTCATCTACGTAGCCACCCACGACTCCATCGGTCTCGGCGAGGACGGCCCAACGCATCAGCCGATCGAGACTCTCGCCCACTTCCGCGCGCTGCCTAACTTCATGGTCTGGCGTCCGGCCGACGGCAACGAGACCTCGGCCGCATACTACGTGGCCCTCACTTCGCAGAACACCCCCTCCCTCCTCGCCCTCACCCGCCAGAACCTGCCCCAGCTCGAGGGCAGCACGATCGCGAACGGCATCAAGGGCGGCTACGTCGCGCTCGAGAACAAGGACGCGCATATCACGCTCGTGTCGACCGGGTCCGAGGTCTCGCTCTGCCTGGAGGCCGTCAAGTATCTCAAGGACAACCACGACGTCACCGCCCGCGTCGTCTCGCTGCCGTGCATGGAGGTGTTCGATGCGCAGGACAAGGAGTACAGGCTCAAGTGCATCCCCGACGGCATCCCCGCCCTGAGTGTGGAGGTCATGTCCACGCTGGGCTGGGAGAAGTACTCGCATGAGCAGTTTGGGCTGAACAGGTTCGGTGCTTCGGGTCCTTATAAGGATGTTTACAAGGTGAGTTTCGATATCCCAGTCTGCTGATTACGAGGACAGAGAGCTGACAGTGACGTTACTAGAAATTCGAGTTCACGCCCGAGGGTATTTCGAAGCGCGCGGTGGCCACCATTGACTTCTACAAGGAGGTCAAGCCGCTGCGCTCGCCGCTGCAGCGCGCGTTCTTGCAGCTCATCTAGACGAAGTTGATGGATTTTGATCGTCGTTGACGAAGGTCGGAGGTCGGCTCGAAGAGACTGGACTGGAATGGGTGTGATCGTGATGAACAAAACTGCGCTGTTCATGTATAACGCGCGCGAGATAGAATATGTCAATGAGGATACCATGAGCTTCAGCATGTTGGCCACGCTCTTATCGAGCCCTGCGTACTGCATCAGTAGTCGTATCACCTGTCATCACTCATCAGACACTTCCACGTCGTGTGGACTCTCTCGAAAGGTCGGATCTCCCTCAGCGAACGAGGCGCGAAAAAGCGGGCTGGAAACGGCAGTGGCTTGCGTGCCGGCCGCGTCTGTTCCTGACGCTGGGCCGTTAGATCGATCGACGTGCATAGGCTGAATTGCGTGTGTTTGACGCTAGAACATGTGAAGTTTTTTGGCTTCTCCCAACACCCCAGCGTGGCCACACCGCTCCATGGCTTTCCTTTGCTATCGAAAGCGACGTTGAGGATGAGAGTGCAGTGGTGATTGAAAGATGTCGTGACTTTGATTGGGGTGGCGATTGGAGGGTCAGCGGCGAGGCCAAGGGCAGGGCGCGGTCTCACGGCAGGCCGATAAGATCTTCGGAGTCTAAATATAAGGCGTGGTGGTAATAATAAGACCAGCGCCTCCCCTTTGCTTCACATCGTTCATCACAAAACGTTCATCTTTCATACTCGTCCCTGCCTCCTACTACACACACGAATACTCACACACTCGCTTCACCAAACAACCACCACAAGCCCACCGATCTTCAGCATCAACATCAAACATTTACCCCTCGACACACACAACACCACAGCCAAAAACAAACCTCATCACCACACATCTACAAAAATGACTGCCGCCCTCAAAGCCACCACCGTCCTCGGCGGCCTCGCCGTCTTCGCCACTGCCGCCGCCTACAGCACGCGCCAGACGAGCGACTTCTCCAAGAACGCTCTGGCAGCTGCTGAGCACAGCGCCACTGAGGTGTCTGCTGTTGTGAAGCCCAAGCTGTAAGTACACAATTATGCCAAGAACGGAGGTGCAACGTCGCTGATTGTGTCCTTCCGCACAGTCCATCCAACCTCTTCCAGTTCACTATGGGCGACTTCAAGATCGGGAATGTGCGCGCTTAGAAGAAGCGGCGGCACGGGACATTACCATACTTCCATGATCCGCGAGCACGGCGGGTGTGTGCGCGGATTTTAGCAAGGCGTTGGATTGGCCTCTTGCTCTGGAGGAGTAAACTTCGATACAATAATGAGCAGGGCACGGCGTTGCATTGGGCTGGGCGAGCCGCTACGGCGGACGATAGACTAGACATGCGGTTGCGAGGATCAAAGCAACACGCTATAGAGGATAGATGGAATGCTGGTAATGAGCTCTAGGCACAGGTCGTGCCTGCAAATGGAAGGTTCCGAGCACTGCGCCTGCTTCATGGTGTACGAACATCGTTACCACGGAGTCCGCACGCGAGCATCAACATCACTGACATAAGTCGCAACGCTTGACATCGACCGCACGCCCATTCACACCGCCCCCCGAGCATCTTGCACCTCCTCGCCCGTCGTCACCTTCTCCTCATCACCACCATTCACAGGCGCCATAAGCCCCGGCTCATCCAGAATCCGCCCAGACTTAGTAAGCTTCAACGCATTCCGCGCAATCTCCTCCTTCTCCTCCTCACTGATCCCATACCAATGCGACGCGACATGCTCGTCGCCAAACAGCGTCCCGATCTCCTCGAGCGTGCGACCCTTCGTTTCGGGGAAGAGGAAGTAGATGCAGACGATGTAGACCACGGAGGGGCAGATGAGGACGAGGTAGAATCTGCAAGGACGCGGTAAGTAAGGTGGTGGACATAATTAATGGGAGAATGAAGCGGGTATTGCTCACTTCCAGCCGATCTTGTTCAGTGCTACTGGTGCGGCGACGAGGGTGACTTCGCTCGCGAGGTAGAACATGGAGATACCCAGTGCTGTTCCTTGGGAGCGGAGGTGGTTCGGCCAGATCCTACGAGAAGCAGCATGTCAGCGGTTCACTCCTCTCACAAGCCTTTGCCCGATGAGTGGCGATCAGCGGGACGATGATCACCACGTTACTTACTCCGAGACGTAGACATACTGCGTCGCATCGACGAAGAAGCACCACCAGAAGATATAGAACCTGGAAATGGGTAGGGGAGGTCAGCGCATATCCCACACCACCCGGACAGTGCAACCAGGATCATACCAAATGAAAAAGACGGCGGCGTTGAGTCCGGCCTTGTTAGTGGTCCCGAGGAACGTCGCGGTGAGCGCGCAGAGGAACGTGACAGCCGTGACGCAACCACAGGCGCCAATGAGCATAAAAGTACGGCGGCCGAAGCGGTCGACGTAGAAGGCGGTCCAGGTGTTTCCGACAATGGTGAATGTCGTCCAGCAGGCATTGAGCAGCAAAGGGATGGACCCGGTGAGGCCGAGCGAGGCGTAGATGAGCACGCCGTAATTGGTCATGACGAAGATGCCCAGGAACTGATCCCCGAACATCAGCAAAGAGGCGACAAGCGAACGGCGCCGATTAGCTTTCGTGCGGAAGATCTCGAGGAACCGCGGCTGCAGCGTCTTATCCAGCTCGTACTGCTTCTCGATGAGGTAGAATTCCTGCCGGGCGGCGATGTGGTCCGGGTCTTCCGGACGAGCGTGCAGGCGCTGCACGATCACAAACGCCTCCTCGCGGCGGTCTTTGCTGAGGAGCCAGCGGGGCGAGAAGTGGATGAAGCTGCTTCCTGCTAGCACGATGAGGGGTGGGGCGCACTGCAGGGCGAGCGGGAAGCGCCAGGCGAAAGTTGCTTGGGGGGAGTCGGCGGGGAAGTGGAAGCAGGCGTAGCCCATCCAGCCTGCTAGGGTCTTGCTGGAGTTGTGAGTATTCAGACCTTGCATCAAGAGGGGGGAGGGGGGTGCTTACGTATCCGAAGGCGTACATGATGCCAGTTACGCACATCATGGCGCCTCTCGTCTCAGCGGTCGAGATTTCGCCTTGGTACATGGGCACGCAGACGGCGAGGATACCGGCGCCAATACCTGCAACTACCCGACCAGCGATGAACATGCCGATTGATACCGAGCCAGCGCAGAGTGCTCCTCCGACGACTAGGATCAGACAACCGAGTTGGATCGTTCGCTTGCGTCCCACAGCGTCCGCAGACCAAGCGCTAGTCAGACACCCTATGATGGCACCGGCGGAGTTGACACCATTCAGTGCGCCGATCATGTTGGTTGTGTGAGGGTAGCCGGGCTCGCCTTGCGTTGCAAGGTTGAAGTACGTGTAGACTGGGGCACATCAGTATCATGGAAGTTGTTGCTGTGGGTTTGACACGGCACTCACAACTAGGTTGACCGACTGTCGACCCGATAATGGCCAAGCCATACGCGGTCGATAGCGTCCCGAGCGCGACGAAGAAGACGACGAGGAGGTTGTAGGTATTGACGATGTGCTTGTTGTTAGTGAAGCCCATGGCTGCGTGCGCGGCGGGCAGCCCGCCTTGAAAGAGAGAGAGGGAGGAGGGAAGTTAACAGCTAGATGATAACGCAATGCTGGGCCTAACGAGGCTTTCTCTCGCAGGTACCTCGAAGCTTATGTCGACAGCATTTTAGAGAAGAGAGGGACAAAGTGAGGAGGCGCAGGGCGTGCCCCGAGGTTGACAGTCCTGCGGTTGAGTACCGAAAGGGACCGGAGACTCAGGGATACTTACCCCATGGGCAACTCCGCACGTGGCCATAGTGGGTGTGGGGATCATGTTGACTCGCGCCATGTTGTCGGCCAGTTGGATGGAAGACGAGGCGATAAAGGGTGTAGGATCTGCACTCCTGCGACGTCAGCTTCGGCAGACTTGCCGGGGTGCAACAGAGGGAGAACATGTCCGGCTCAAAAGCCTGATAGAGGGTATGAACTCTGTAAGCTGTTTAAGAGTGATGTGTGAGCTTCTGGTCAGACTGTGTTCTCTCGAGCAGCGGACAGGAGCGTGGCTGCAGAGCCCGCTGTATTCCAAACCACCCCAGAGACGAAGTGATGAGGTGTCGTTGCAGGGATATGAGCGAGCGTCCAAGCTGCGCCGATATCGCTCCTCAACTTCAAACAAATAAATCATTCCACTTGGCCATATACCAGGCGCGCTGCAAGAATGGCTCGAGTGGCCCGAGTAGCACAACTGACCACAAAGGCGTTACACGCACGTTCTGCAACCTCTGGCGCGCGATTGTTCTCGACCGCCACACGCAAGACGATGGCGCAAAACCACAGGATATCAGAGAGTATCGCTCGCCTCGCCTCTCGAATACCGAAAGGGACTTGGGACACACACATGCACGTGGTCGATCCACGCGCTTTTCCTCTGAGCAAGGACGCTCAGTATCAGCCTTCCCCGCATACGCTCGACGATGCGCACGCTTTCCTGAATCAGCTGGGCATCGCGAGGATGGTGATTGTCCAGCCGAGCATTTACGGGAACGACAACGCTTGTACGATCGACGGCCTGCGAAGGCTCGGGCCAAAGAACGGCAGAGCTGTCATCCAATTCGAGCCGGAGAGCACATCCCGTGAGCAATTGCAAGAATGGCATGATCTCGGGGTGCGAGGAGTGCGGCTGAACTTCAAGTCCGTCGGCGGCAAGGTCGAGCAAGCTTCGCTGACAGCGTCCATGCGCCAGTATGCGGATGCTGTGCGGGACCTGGGTTGGGTGCTGGAGTTGTACATCGCGCTCGAGGATATACCTTTACTCGAGCACGCTATGGCCGAGGACCTGGGCGTCAAGGTGTGCATCGATCATTTCGGTCACCCATCCCCGGAATCGCTGAAGATGGCCAAGGCGGCGCAAGATATACCAGGCTTCCAGTCTCTGGTGAATCTGCTGAAGCGAGGGCAGACGTGGGTGAAAGTGTCTGCATCTTATCGCTTGAGCAAGGACCCGAAGGATCCGGTGGTTGAGATCTTGAGTCGAGAGATCCTGAAGACAAGGCCGGACCGCTGCGTGTTCGCCACCGATTGGCCGCATACGAGGTTCGATGGCTTAGACGTTGTGCCGTATGTGGACGCCGTGTTGGGCGGTATCGAGGCTGAGGGTATCCCAGTGCAGCAGGTACTCGTGAGCAATGCGCAGGAGCTCTTCGATGCGGGAAGCCGATAGGTGGGACCGCATGCCGAATCGCATACCCGCCCCTCGACTTTTACTCTTTTTACCTCACAATCTTCTCGTTGAACGAGTAGTCCTGCGACTGCTATCGATGAGTAGGCGGCTGTCCGGGTCTACGTCAACCATGTAATCAACGTTTGTAGCAATAATAATGAAGCCCTGAGGCCGCCGGGTGAGTACCTATGTAAACTGTTCCATCGGTAATTCCTTGCACCCTTGATGGTAGCTCAACACGCGCGAGACCGCGCAAACATATGGCAGCTGCGGCTTGTCGGTCGATAATACATCTTCTTCGCCGACATCGCTCAGCTCAATGCGGGGTTGCGTGCCGGAGAGGAGCAATGGCTTTGTTAGTGCAGTCTCCTACCGCGTCTCTGCAGACCAGCTCTCGCAACCAGACTACTGCCTTGCTCAAGCACTCGACAGCCAACGCCCTATCATGGAGTCTGGAATAGCGTAGTACCAGTCACCCGTTGATAGCCAGCAGATGTTGGGCTACATCGGGTTCACATTGGTCCGGGTATCCAGGGTACGGCGTCCATAGTTAGACTGGAAGACTCTTGGCCCGCACGCTTGTGCAGACTCGGGTGAGAATGGGCTCAGGAGTCAAGCACACTTAGCCGTCTTCGTTGATGGCGAATAAGCTGTCCGACTCCGCAGCATCGGGGGCGAAGCAGAAGGCGGAGATGAGCTCCCGTAGTTCTCAAGGCAGGCCTAGGAAGGATGCCATTGAGTGAGTAGACTGTTAATTCCGTGCCCCGCTGATGGTAAATCAAGACGGGCTCAGTAGGCGCAAGCTTACCTTATGGCAGCAATGGCTTGTCTGTCGATAATACATCTTCTTCGCCGACATCGCTCAGCTCACTGCGGGGTTGAGTGCTGGAGAGGAGCAATGGCTATGTCAGTGAATGTATATAGAAAGGTACCTCTAACCACCTCTCACGACGATGAGCAGTCTTCTACCACGTTTCTACAGACCAGCTCTCGCAACCAGACTACTGCCTTGCTCAAGCACTCGACAGCCAACGCCCTATCA